>RCUC01148365.1:0-30520 GCA_003697995.1 Taxidea taxus jeffersonii | reverse complement strand
CACACACACACACACACACACACACACAAAGTGCATTATACTGAAAAATCGTCTTATTTTCAAAAGATATATTTTTCTATTTGCACCAATTCCACTGCCCTTTTAAACTTCTCTGACAAATCTAAACCCCTTTTGGAACAAGGCTAAACATAAATATACACAAATATTCCTCCATTACCTACAGAAAATTGCCTTACACAGATCGAATAACTTGGGCTTCTACTAATCAACTTTGAATTATGTAAATTAATCATCTGACATTTTACTATGGATGTAGTGATGGTGTTGACTTAGTTTCAATTCAAAAATCAAGGATTTTATTATCCTACAAAACATATCTGGGGTTCAAAGTATTTAAGGGGGGTTAAACAAAATGCAAACATTTAATGCAACAGTAAGCATGTGAAATAAAAACCTGATTGCCTAAAGAAAGCATGCTATGCTGTTACCCTGGTGACAGGTTAAAAAAGGGACTGTGAGCTGAATAGCTGTATGATATGAAATTAAAATGTTTCACACTGAACAATCCAAAATGAATTGGGAAAGGTTAGAGGAGAGGAGAGAGAAATCAATTCTCCAATGGCAGTGGTGGACGGAAACGAAGTCTGAATAGGATTTGCCAGTGGGGTGCGACAGCTGCCACACATCCTGCAGCCAAAGCATTACAATAACCCTGATGACGTGTGCAAGAGCTCCTGGAATCATTGCGGGGAACAGAGAAATTCTCCTGCCATAATGAGGCGATTCTGTCTTCCGTTCAGCTGTTACAGTGGAATCAAAGGAAAAATATTTTTAAATGTAATATTTAGCAAAAAATTTATCAATAAGACATCTTAGGCACTTAGCATTATGTGCCTACCCTCATACAGATTTCCAAATCATCCAGGACGTGCTCAGGGTAAGTAACTGAAAAGAGCATAACAGAGACAGATAGTAAAAGGTAAGCAAGCTTAAAGGCTAATGACTGAATTAACATTTTCTCCTTTTGTTGCTTTTAGAAGACTGATTTGCTCAAATGAGAGCGGGTTCCTTCCAGAGGCATCCCATGGCTCCGTGTGTCCGTGCACATACACGCAAAGTACTGCTGGTTTAATTACACAGTCAGTGAGGAGGACTCCACGGCCATAAGGAAGCAGCTTACCCGAGGGGACATATGAAACAAGTATGCATAAAGTTGTCCTTTATTGTCAGAGACGGTGTAGGTGTGTTAACAGTCTGCTACATTCTTTTGCACAGAGACATTTAAGTAAAGGAACCAACCACTACTGTACAGCAATACTGCTTCTCCCCGGCAACTATTTTCCCATGGCTGCTTTATTCTGCTTCGTTCCCCAGCTATCTCTCCATGCTTGCGGTATTTTAAAGCCTCAAACCTTGATTATCTAACTGAAAACTTAATAATAGGTAAGTTAATTATGAATCCACAAGCCGGAAAGGAAGGAAGAGAAAAAGAAAAAAAAAAAAAAAGATAATTGCATGTGTTAGGTTAAAATTCACTAAAAAATTGATTCTCTATTTTATCAGGAAGCCAGGGAAGGAAAGAAAATACGAGTATGAGTCAGGTGAGCGTACTTTCCATTACGCTACTCTGGTGAACAGTGAAACCCAGGGCAGACTCTGCAGCCCCGTCAATGCCCCTGATACATTCTCCTGGGGATCAGCTCCCAGGCGTAGTGAAACACTGACTCCACGTGCCCAGAGCAATCTCCCCCAAAGCAGACACGACGTGTTTTAAAACCTGTCAGGCTAAAGTCTTCTCATCGGTGTTATCACTGGCCACAGTGAAGGAGTTGCTTTTCTTGAGTCCTTCACCTCTGCTGAAATCTCAAGAGAGGTACTAGAAGCTTTAAGTAGAAACCAGAGAGTCAAAGGGTCTTGTTTGACCTCATGTAATTCACTTACATCAGTGCTGGGAAGGGGTGTGTGGGGGGGGATGTCAGGCATCATTCAATCCAGCACCGCCACTTCTCAGAGGAGGAAACTGGAGTCAAAAGTTGAAGCATTTGTATGGAGACTTGTGCCACCTGTAAACTGGGGAGCGGTGCTGGGACCAGAATCCAGAGTCTGGCCACCTAATTCCGTGCCGGTTCTGCTGCACATGCCAAGCACCGACATTTCAGTGCCCGTGAAGGAGCCAAAAGAACCAAAGATGGAATAATTTTCCCAGCCAAACGGACTGAAGAGAGGGACGGCCATAAATAAAATAAGCCAGACAGAACTCCTGGTACACATCTGCAGTGTTCGTAAGACATGGGGGGTACACAGTCTCACTCTGCACTGCAGGGACCCTAATATACCACATTCCCGAACTGAAATTAATTCTCTGGGTTTATCAACTTTATAAGAATAAGGTTTCCTATTCTGTGCCCACATTTTCCAAGCTACTAGAGTAGAGTCTTTGAAAACCACTCTTTCAAAAACCATTTAATTCGGACAAATGTTGACAACCCAACATCCTTTCAAGCAGAATGGCCCATTTTCTGTAAAATCAAAAGAAGACATTACAAGTATGTCTATTTTAAAAAGGCAAATCCTTTTCAGAGTTGCTGGAACTTACACTCTCCAATTTTCTCTCTTCTCACTTGCTCTCGAACCCCCTTCAAATCCACCCTGAACTACTACTTCCCACAAAACATTCTCAAACATGCCCTTGTCAAGGTCCCGATGACCTCCACACTGTTAACTTCCGCGGTCAACAGCCACTCTTCAAATGTGCCGTATTTTAGTTGGGCACTTCTGCCTCCTTGAACCCTTTCTGCACTTGGCCCTCTGAACTTCACCCCAGACTACTCTCCTGCCTATCTTCTCTGCTGTCCCTTCTTAGCCTCCCTCACTGGATCTGCCTCACCTTCCTGACCTGTTATTGTGGAGTGTTCCAGGGCTCAGGCCTAGGACCTCTAGGCCTAACCAGTTTCCCAGCTGCCCCTCTTCCCCCCTTAGAGTCATTTACAACACTGCAGCCACAAGGCTCTTTTTACTACATACGGTACAAGTTCTTTGGTCAAGACTCAGCAGTGCCTCCCCATTTCACTCACTGAAAACCCAAGTCCTTCCCACAGTCTACCCAAACCAACACCAGCTCTACTACTGCATAGCTTATTAACTCCTCTCATTACATTAGCCTCCTTGCTATTTGTCAAACAAGTGGGGCACACTTTGACCTCAGGGGCCTTTGGGATTATTTTTTTGTTTGAGTTTTTAAAAAGATTTTATTTTTAAGTAATCTCTACACCTAATGTGGGGCTTGAACTTACAACTCTAAGATTAAGAGCTGCACACTCTATCAACTGAGGCAGCCAGACCCCCCCAACCTGAGGGGCTTTGCATTTGCTTCCTCCTCTAATGGGAAGGTTCCTCTGCCAGATTTTCATGTGACTAGCTCCCTTCCTCCACTAGATCTCTGCTCTAAAGTTAAACTTCTCATCCTGCTAATCTTTCCCGCCATCCACTTCCCTGTGATCCAAATAAAAACTCCAACTACCCCACCATCCACCTCCAGGATAATCTATAGCCCTTCTCTGTTTTATCACCAAAATACTTATCATTATCATTCTCATATCACACAGCTTACTGAATTGTTTTGTCTATCTACTGTCTGCTTAAATGTAAGCTCAGTGGGGGTAGGATTTTTTTAAATTATTTTAATTTACTTGATAGACAGAGATCACAAGTAGGCAGAGAAGCAAGCAGAGAGAGGAGGAAGCAGGCTCCCTGCTGAGCAGAGAGCCCGATGCAGGGCTCCATCCCAGGACCCTGAGATCATGACCTGAGCTGAAGGCAGAGGCTTAACCCACTGAGCCACCCAGGTGCCCTGGGGTAGGATTTTTTTAAAACATCTTGTTCCCTGCTAAATCATCTAAATTTTCTAACTCAACTCTTACAATGCTCAATAGATGACATTAAAAGAAATATGATTATTCTTAATATCTGTGTATGACTCTCTTATTCAAAATGGAATGGAAGAACACATCCTTAGTGCAGGAAAACAAATATTTCTTACCAACCGCTAACATATCTTGATACTGAAACACTCCATGCCTTTAAGTTAGTTAAAAATAAAACAAGCATGCACCATGGCCATTATCCTTGAAATAGAATCTTTGCCATTAGGAATTCTAAAAAAGAAAATTGGCAAGGATAGCTAAAATTAAATGGGCATATCGGTTATTTTATAGGTCATTTGACATTGACATAAACTCTTTAAGAACTACTATTACCTCCACATTTCAGATGAGGAAATGGAGTTCAAAATAAATTAAATCACCGATGCTAAGATAATAGCTGGGGACTGGCAGAACCAGGGCAAACCCAAGCCCCTGGCATAGAGGCCTTTGCTCTTCAACATGAAGCCATCCTGAAGCTCTCGCAGAGGGGAAGGCTTGGAGCAAGTGGTGGCCACTTTAGTTGACCACTCAACATCTGCTTCATACCGGAAAATCAGTTCAAGAGTCATGATAACCCAATTCCCTCTGCAGGGACTGGCGTAGGAATGGGCAGGAGTTTTCCTTCTGTGAAGTAACTGGTTGGGGAACAGCTGGGAAAGGTGTCCTCACTTAGAGACAGACAGAATCCTTGGAACCTCACCTAGATTTGCTCCTGGAACGTCTACAGCTATCCCACACAGCCTTACGGGAGAGCCGCAGAGAGAAGAAAGGGAGGCTAAGAGAAGGTGGCACCAGCAGAGGAACATGCTGAGCTTTGTCCTTTCTCCCCTCTGAGCTTCCTGTTCACTGTGAGGTGAGAACTGCTGTCAGTCTGCACAAGGCTTTCTGTTACCCAGAAGCATCCCACGCGATTCAGAAGATTATAGGCACGCCCCCCTTGAAATCAAGTAAGAAAGTATTATAATGGATTTGTTTTAAGTTTAGGAAGAAGAGCTATTACAAAAGAAATGCAACTAGTAATCAAACTCAACGGTAACAGAAAGAACGGTGGCTGCCAAGGGACTGGGGGAGAAGAAACAGAAGTCATTCCATGAGGGTGGAATTTCAGTTCTACAAGATGAAAACCTTCTAGAGATCTGCTGCACAATAGTGTGCATAGAGTTAACATGAATGTACAGCGTATTTAAAAATGGCTAAGATGGCAAATTCTGACTTTTTTTAACAGTTAAAAAAAAAGAAAGAAATACAAGTATCATTAGCTTCTCTTTACAAAATAAGTAATCATTTTAAAAATGAGAAAAAGAGGGGCACCTGGGTGGCTCAGTGGGTTAAAGCCGCTGCCTTCGGCTCGGGTCATGATCCCAGAGTCCTGGGGATCGAGCCCCGCATCGGGCTCTCTGCTCTGCAGACAGCCTGCTTCCTCCTCTCTCTCTCTGCCTCTCTGCCTACTTGTGATCTATTAAATAAATAAAAATCTTAAAAAAAAAAAAAAATGAGAAAAAGACCCCAACCATAATACAACATAGAAATAACCTAAGAATAATGACACAAAGACATAAACTAAGAATAACAAGAGATCAACAATAAAAAATTATAAAGCGTTAATGAGGGAAACAAAGAGACTTTGATAAATACAGTCGTATATTTTTTTAAAAACGTCAACGTTTGATGTCTATCCTACCCAAACTTACTATAACTTTAAGGCAATTCCAATATCAAAGTGCCTTCAAAGCTCAGCTAGAAGAATAATCAATACATTTTAGAAGAAAATAATAAATTATTAATATAAGGAGAGAATGACAAATGAAAATAAAGAGAAAAATTTGGAAATTGGACCATAATATATTTTAAGAATTTTGCATAGAATCAATGTAACATTTATAATCAATAAGGATAGACAAGTGAATAAGTGGAACTAATTCTTACGAAACAAAGAAAAAGAGACAAACTGAAAAACAGACTCTTAACTATAAAGAACAAGAAGGGAGGTGGGTGGGGGGAGGGTACTAAGAGAACACTTATCATGACGAGCACCGAGTAACGTATAGAATTGCTGAATCACTACACTGTATTTCTGAAACATATATAACAATGTATGTTAACTATACTGGAATTAAAATTTAAAACAATGGAACTGATTCTACTGGTTAAATATATGAAAAAGTAAAATTAGATCTCAACTTCATATCGCTGTACAAAATAAATTTGAAATATGAAATACTAGTGTGATAAAGGAAAACTAAAAAAGAACGGAAAAAGAATACAAACAAGTACTTCATATAACCTTATTTAGGTCTTTCACAGAAAAAAGCAAAATAAAAAACCACAAAGAAAAAGAATGGTGTAAGTAACATTAAAAACACACCCTACTGGTGTCCCACTTGCTGGACTATAATACAAGACATCTCATTTATTTCAATGAAAAGAATTAGACCCCAAATTCTACTTTCTTGTTATATTTATAGCTATCTGATATAAACAAAGGCATTGCTTACTCTTGATGGTTTTTGTTTATCCATAAAGCATTTCCTTGGTTTTGTACTATAATATAGAATTCATTTTTTCTTTCTTTATAACAAATTAGATAGAAGAATTTGGGTACTGAACATTATACAGGATGAATTATTCTCACAAAAACTTTATAAAACAGTACAGAATACACACTATTCCCACTTTACTTAAGCTTACGTAAAGTAACATACCTAAGGTCACATTACTAATAAATATACGTATAGTTATAACTAAATACAGACTTCTAACTCTTTCCACTAAACCACAGAATATATTTATGTAACATATGTATACCTACTTAGATGGGTAGGGGGTTGTGCACATGCACAAGTCACATAAATGAAAGAAAGAAGGAAAGAGAAGGGAAAGGGAAGGGAGGGCATCAGGGAAAAGAGAAGGGAGAGGAGAGGGAGGGAGAGGGTACATAAGTATACACTCACTGTTACTGACTGAATGTTTGTATCCTCATTCTAAAAACTCCTATGTTGAAGTCTAAGGCACATTGTGATGCTATCCGAAGGAGGGGGCTTTGGAAGGTATTAGGCCATAAGAACACTCATGAACAGGATGATGCCCTTGTCAGAGGAGGCCAGAGAGCCAGCTTGCCCTCTTTTCACCATGTGAGGATATAAAAGTGGACTTTCAACAATTTAGAAGGGAGCCCTCACTGGAACCCAGACAGGGAAGTACCCTGATTTCAGACTTCCAGCCTCCAGGACTGCGACAAATAGATGTCTGGTATTTATGTCCCCCAGTCTATGGTAACTTCCAAGAGTGGCTCACACTGACTATGACGTTCATATGTATTTCCTTTGTATTTCCTTTTTTTTTTTTTTTAAGATTTTATTTATTTATTTATTTGACAGACAGAGATCACAAAGAGGCAGAGAGGGAGGCACAGAGAGAGACAGGGAAGCAGGCTCCCCACTGAGTAGAAAGCCTGATGCAGGGCTCGATCCTGGGACCCTGAGATCACAACCTGAGCCGAAGGCAGAGGCTTAACCCACTGAGCCACCCAGGCGCCCCTCATGTATATTTCTGTCTTACTATTCTTGGACATATGAAGAGATACTACTTTGAGGAATCAGTTGGAATATTTTATAAATAAAAGGTTGCCAAATCACAATGAAAAAACCCATTTATAACCCACATGTAAGTGAATTCCAAATGAATTAAAGAGTTCAATGTTGCTGATTTTCCCAATAGCTCACATGGAAGTGTTTAGGAATTTAAATATTTATTTATTTTAGAGAGAGGGAGAAAGATACAGAGATCAAGAGCAGGGGAGGGGTGGGGAGGCAGGGGCAGAGAATCATCAAGCAGACTCCCACTGAGCACAGAGCCTGACATGGGGCTTGATTCCAGGACCAGGGGCTCACCTGGCCACTCAACCAACCAAGCCACCCAGGTGCCCTGTAAAAGTGTTTAGGAATTTGATGAACATGTTCTCTGAGAAACGGTGAAAAGTACTTGTAAAGAAAGAAAATGAAGCAAACAAGCAAAAGCAGCCAAGAAATTTTGATGAATTTACCATGTACCTGCAGTTAAAAAAAAAACAAAAAACTTTTATAAAACCCATGGAATCAACATTTACTTTGAAACACCTTACAATAGCTTTAATATATAAAAACAGATAGCACTCCCCACAACCACCTCAGTGCAGCTCAGCCTTGAGGACTGACGCCTTAACAGGAGTCAAGGGCTTACTCTGAGCCATGCTCCCTGCCAAGTCCTTGTAACAGACAAGGTAAGTGAATGCAAAACAGTCCTCTGCTGGGAAAGGGATTTGGTCCCCAGCCATTCTACCACCAGGGAAGCTGGCACAGCTCTCCCTAAAACTAATAATCATTACAAGACAAATTAGGCAGCTGAACAGGTAATGATCATGGAATTAGGAAATATAAGTGATGATGCTTAAGAAAGCCTAGAGGACTCCTTACTCAGCTACCAGATCTAACAAAAGAGAGCAACAGGTGCAGAAATCACAGTGGGAACGGCGGAAGTCGAGAAGTTTAGAGAAAGCCCGAGGTGTTCTCACTAGCACCTGAGAAGCTTGCAATGGCAGAGGTGGACATGAAAGGGCCTTGCTCAGAAAAGTAAATCCTGACCTGCCAACAGCATTTGGACCTAAGGAAAACAGGCATCTTGAGCAAAACTAAAGATTACTAAAAGGGACTAAATTGTTTCCTTGACTAATTTTTCCTCTCATCATTATCTGTTAGTGCAACAAATTATTAAATCAAACTACAACGCCGACAAAATCACTTTAGCTTCAGATAACATGAAGTGATTAACACCACTTTCAAGGATTCGTTTCTGTCAATAGTAGTGTTTTGGAGTAACTAGCATGCACTTAATACTAAACTGTGTTTAGCAAATGTATACGGTTATCCTAAGAAAAACTGCTATTGTTAATGACATTAACTTTTTTTCCCCCTAAAATGCACTACCTTCTTACTATCCAAATACTATGGGTACATATCGTCAGTGTCTTTTTCCAAGTCATAACTGATGAAAGAGTAAAATCCATAAAGATACTGGGAAAATCAGATCAGCAGCCAAAACAAGCCACACAAAGGAAGGGCTGTGGGCTACTGGATTTGGAAGCATAAACATTACATGAGCACACCCATGACTGAGCAATGTGCAGCCACACCTGGAGGCTGACTCTTGGACTCCATTCCCAAGCCAATAATGAAAACAGGTCTCCTAAGGCGAAGTGTAAAGATTTGATCACCTAACATCAGCTTTGATGTCAGGGACCTTCTCAGCAAACAAGCAAAAATAACTTAGATTCACTTTGCCTAAAAGTAAGATTATACTCTGTCAAATAAATCAATATATTTTGCTGGATGTTCCAGATCTCTGTTGTCATGGATAGGACCTATTTCACAATAAGCTGGCTTACTAAATAAGTAAGTTCCACAGAAAATAAAGTCACCAAAAACAAATCATTGTTATACAGGGAAGACATGCACAGTTACCTATATAACTGAAATTGTGGCCTATATATATCCTATCTGTTTCATTAATGTAATTTTTCCCAACTTTTAAAGGGTAATGAGGGATGCCTGGGTGGCACAGTCCGTTAAACAGAGGACCCCCTTGGTTTTGGCTCAGGTTGTGATCTCAGGGTCTTGAGATCATGTCCCAAGGTCAAGTCCCACCACAGTCTCTGCACTCAGCAGGGAGTCTGCCTGAGATTCTCTCTCACTCTCTCTCTCCCTCTGCTTCTCCTGCTCATGCATGCTCTCTAAAATAAATAAATAAATCTTTTTTAAAAATTAAAAAAAGGGGCACCTGGGTGGCTCAGTGGGTTAAGCCTCTGCCTTTGGCTCCAGTCATGATCTCAGGGCCCTGGGATGGAGCCCCGCATCAGGCTCTCTGCTCAGCGCGGAGCCTGCTTGCCCCTGCCTCTCTGCCTACTTATGATCTCTCTCCCTCTCTCTCTGTGTCAAATAAATAAATAAATAACCTTTAAAAAAATTTTTTTTAAAAAAAGGGTAATAAATCCAACAGTAATATACAGAGGAGGATGACTCTGGGATGATGGGTGGACTAGGAAGCACCAGGAATGTCTCTCCACCTAGAAGACAATCACACTGGCAGGATTTCTCTGATAACTATTTTAGAACTCCAGTCCAGTCAAAGGCTTGCAAATTTCAGGGGAAAAGGTGGATGGTAAACTGAAAAAAATTTTGGTCAATTTCAGCTCTTAACCCAGTGGCAGCTACTCATCCCCCCGACCCCAGCCAGCAGCAGGAAGCTTTGCACGTACTCCTGGGGCAGCTTACACACGGCTTGTGGGCGCCCAGGTGGGCAAGAAAAAAAAATTTAAAAAAGGACCCTGTCCTCCAAATACTGGGAATCTGTGCTATGATAACTGACTACTGTTCTCATCACAGACGTACAGAAAGTAAACTCGGTAGCCATTGTTACTACACTTTCTCCCACTGTTGTGAGCCCCATGCCCTCTGGCTGAAGTGACTTCCAGGAGATTTAAAGGGTCAGTTTCCTCCATTTTTTGCTTTTTCCCCCCCATTTTCCTCCATTTTTTTCCCATGTTCCTCCATTTTTTGCTTTTTTTCCCTTTTAGAAGCCAGACATTAAAGACTAAGACATTCAAAAATGGCTGCATTTATGAGAAAAATTGTAAAGTGACCACACATACACACAGAAATGCTCAGAAAAGACGTTACCTTTATATCTGAGGCTGATCCTTGGCACAGAGACAGCCCCCAACAAATAAACAGAAATAACAACAACAACAACAACAATAAAAAAAAAAGAGTAAACCCTGGAGAAGGAGGACAATCCGAGTTCCAGAGTTACCACATTCGGCTCAGGTCATGATCCCAGGGTCTGGGATCAAGCTCTGTATTGGGCTCCCTGCTCAGTGGGGAGCCTCCTTCTTTTCCCTGCCGCTTCCCCTGCTTGTGTGCTCTCGCTCTCTCTCTCTCACTCTCTTTCTCTGTCAAATAAAATATTTTTTAAAATGCTCGAAAAACTAAAGATATAGAGAAAGTCAGGAAAACAATATGTAAACAAAATGAAAATAATAAAGAGATTAAAAACCTAGAAGGAAATTTAAAAATTCTAGAACTGAACAGTGCAATTGAAAAACTCACTAGAAGGATTCAAAGGCAGACTGGAGCAGGCAGAAGAATCAGCGAACTTGAAGACAAGACAAGAGAAATTCTCAAGAATAAAGAACAGAAAGATCGAAGAAAGGTGAACAGAGCCTAAGGGTCCTGTGGGATACCATAAAGCCAACCAATGTACATATCATGGGGGTCCCAGAAGGAGAGAGAAAAGCGGGTAGAGAAAATATTTGAATAATGGCTGAAAACTTCCCAAATTTGATGACAGGTATGAATAGAAACATTCAAGAAGCCTGGGGCACTTGGGTGGTATGGTTGGTTAAGCAGCCAACTCTTGATTTTGGCTTCGGTCATGGTCTCAAGGTCTTGAGATCAAGCCCCGTGTGGGGCTCTGTGCTCAGCACGGAGTCTACTTCCGCTCATGCTCTCCCTCTCTCTCATATAGACATAAATAAACCTTAAAAAAAATTCAAGAAGCTCAATGGACCCCACGTTAGATGAACTCATAGACCCACATCAAGATACATTGTAATCGATCTTTGAAAAACAAAAGATAAAGAGAAAATCTTGCAAGTAGCAAGAGAGAAGCAAATCATCACATACAAGGGATTCTCAAGAGATTGTCAGATTTTCATCAGAAACTGTGGAGGTCAGAGGCAGTAGTGGGCTGACATATTCAAAGTGTTAAAGGAAAAAAATAAACCAAAATAAACTGTCAACCAAGATTCCTAACAACAAAACTTGGTTAAGACATTAAAACTGGAAATTAAGTCGTTCCCAGATAAACACAAGCTGAGGCAGTCTGTGACAATAGACACAGTACCAGGAAGCCAAGTGAGTAAGTAAGGCCCTCAGTAAAGGTAAACACATGAACAATTATAAAAGCTGGTATTATGGTAACTCTGGCTTGAACTCCACATTTTATCTTCTATATAATTTAAAAAACTAATACATTTAAAATAATTATAGGTTTATGGTTTGGGGCACAGAATGTACAAAGATGTAATCCTGGGACATCAACACTTGCACCTAGGGAAACACGGATCCTCTTCCTGTCTTTATACTTTTGCTTTACTAGAAATTTTAAATAAAATTACGGATTAGATAGTCTTCTCGAACTAGTTTCTCAGCGTGACTTATTTTTCAGATTTTTTGCATTGTGATGCATTATCAGTACTTCTTTCCATTTTACTGCTAAATGGTATTCCATTATAAGGATATATCACAATTATTTATCCACTTACCACTTAATGTACATTTTAGTTGGTGTGTATTAGTGTAGAACTGTGATTTTAATTTAAATTTCCCTAGTGATTGACAAGGCTTAACAACTTTTTCATGAACTTGTCATTCAGACAACTTCTTTAAGAAAGATCTTCTGTTTTTTAATTCAGGTGTCTGGCTTATTTTTGAATTTTAAAAATTACACATTACAGACTCAAGCCTCTTATATACATAACTATACTTATTTATATAGATCTATATATCTCTGAATACATTCTGCCATTTGCTCTACTGTTTTATAATCTTCTCAGTGATACCCTTTGAAGAACAAAAGTTTGCATATGTTTTAAATTCTGTAATGAAAATTAAAAATGTGCTTCTAAAGACTAGAGAATAAAAGACATATTTGCAACATAAAATTACAATGAAAAAAAATAGAATTCAAACTATATTCTCCGTATGACTCTATGTAAGGTTTATATATGCTACATGTTATGTGTGTCTATCAACAGACACACATATATACACTTAGAAGGGAATACATCAAAATGTGAAAACGTGCTTACTGAAGAGTTTGTGGAATTACAGGTAAGTTTTATTCTTCTCCTTTTTAAACCTTTTTCAGATTCTTCCTAGTGGCAAGTCAGCACTCTCTGAAAATGACTTGAATACACGTCTTGAAGATCAAACCAGTTCATTAGCTACACTCAGGACTTCAGAAATGATCAAGGTCCAAATAACATCTGAAGATAATCAAGATACAAGTACTGTATTTATCAAAAGAATAAAAAATAATACAAGTATGATTCTGGTTTTAAAACAAAAGCTAGACACACATGTACCTCCAAAACACCCCTGTTCCAACAGAGCTTGATGGAAATAAACTATAATGATGGAAGGTTCTTTCTACTACTCAATTCAGTAGCCATTATCCACAGTACAGCAGGAAATATGGCTGGTGACTACACAAATGGTGGCACTCAACATGCCTGAGAAGCTGAAATTTTAATTTAATTTTAATTCAAATAAGTACACATGGCCAGTGGCTACCATATTGGTCAGCACAACTGTATGGGGGGAAAAAAATCAGATTCATGGCTCTACTGCCCATTTTCCTCCTCCTTCCAGTCATTCAATAATTTACTGATATTCTATCATCTTTCATCTCTCCCCAGACATCAAATCATAACTTAAAAAAAGATCATACATTATTTCATAAATGGGTATTTATCCAAGGGAAATGAAAATACTAATTCAAAGATATATAAACCCCTACATTTACGGCAGCATTATTTACAATCGCCATTTCCTTCATTTATATACACAGAGAGAGGGGGGCAGAGGGAAGGCGAGGGAGAGAGTGAATATTACTCAGCCACAAAAAAAAAAAAAAAAAGAATGGGATCTTGCCATCTGCAATAAATGGATGGACCTAGAACAGATTATGCTAAGTGAAAAAGGTGAGACAAATACCATGTGATTTCACTTAGGTGTGGAATCTAAAAACCAAAACAAACAGAAAGCAGAAACAGACCCAAAAATATACAGAATTGATGGCTGCCATCAATTCTGGAATTAGGGGAGGGGGGATGGGCAAAATGGGTGAAGGGGAGGAAGGGAGGAGAAGGTACTGGCTTCCAGTTATGGAAGGGTAAGCAGATGAATCATAGTCAGTGGTAATAGTGTTACATGGTGACAGATGGTAACTATGTTGATGGCGAGCATCACATAGAGAGCTGTCTGTCCAATCACCAAGTTGGACACCAGAAACTAAGGTACACTGTGTGTCAACTATACTTCAATTAAAAAAAAAAGTGAAAAAAAAATCATACATTAAGCTTCCTATACGTTCTCTTGAGAAGGAGAACAAATGAAGAGTACCAATTACTCCAAGATTTTCTGAGTAAAACCAGTTAGCCATTAAGATGTAATAGCCCAAACCCAATTTACTTTTCTTCCACCTAATTCTTCAAGGGTAATCTGAGTTTCTGATCTGTGTTCTTCAGAGATGCTCAGTCACCTGCCATCTTATCTCTTTTTATCTTTGTTCTTTCTCTTGTGGAAAAGCAAAAAGAATGGAAAAGAAGTTGAAGTAACACAATTTTATCAACAGCTTCACTCTAGCAAGTAAGAAACAGACTATACTTGCTAAAGCAGGATTATGCTGGCAAGGACATAGACATTCACAGTAAATTCTCCTGTCATTTAGAGGCATTAATGTCATGTTGACTTGGTTTTTGCTTGCCTTGCTATAAAGCATGTTTTCTCTCTCTCTCGCATTACTAGGAAGCTAAAAAAAAAAGTATCCTTAGGGCTCACAAATAGCTAACTTAACCCGTTGTTAATTCCTTCTAGTATCTTAGAGGAATTTCTTATACACATGTGTATTTTAACTGCTCAGATTCGATCCTAATTTTTCATACTCTAACACTTTTAAAAACTTTGTTCAAGATTAATGAAGGTATAAAGCAGAAAAAATAAATACAAATTACTTAAACAGACATTCCATAAGGTTTCAGAACATCCTCCTACCTCTAATAATGTCCAAATTAGAGGGGTCAAGATCCTTTTTGTCTGAATTTTTAAAAAATCATTTGAAGAAATAGAAACAATATCACTTTTAAACACTATGATTGTATTATACTTCTCCAAACACAAGATTCAACACTAAGATCAGTTACATCATTTATTAGCTATTTCCCATGCTTACTTCCCACGCTGCTTAGATTATCAGTGTTTTTCTCTCACTTAAGCCGTTTTAAATTATCTAACATACCTTGAATTTTCATGTTCTTGAAAATGTTGTGCTCTTAATTGGAATGCCACGAACAATGATGATGCTATTGCCAGTAACTGGTTTCTCTCATTCTCTGTTAACTTGTGTCCTAGGGAAATCAATCAGTCACATACATCATGTTAATATCTAGTGCTTCTATCTTGTAGAACTGTTAGTCAGGCAAATCAGTATTTTAGAAAACATCTATTATGGAGTTAGTATTGTACCAGGCATGCAGTGGGGGAGGAGAGGGAGCAAGATTTCTCATGTAAGACAAAAAACCCCAAGTGGGATCCATCAACTAGTTCTGGAAGTTCAGTAATAGGCCCTCAATGACCTGATTAAACCACACTCTTACAGGCTTAGAGAAGTTCCTGACTGTCCCCAACACTTAAGCGGTGATGAAAACATCTCATAAGATCCCATAATTAACCCTATATGAAGATTACAAAAATTTGGTTTTGGTCTCAGTCTTCTCACAACATACATTCTACAAGAGCAGTTCTCAACGTGTGGCCTGAGGACTACTGGGAGTCCCCAAGAGCCTCTGAGGCCTGCAAGGTCAAAACTACTTTCATAGTCAAGCCTATGTCAGGCTCTGTGCCTGCTTAGGATGCTCTCTCTCCCTCTGCCTCCATTTCTGCCCCTCTAACCCCACTTACGGCACCCCCAGACTTGCGTGCCTGTGCTCTCCAACAAAACAAACAAAACAGTGAAGGTCTACTTGATCCTCCACGCAGCACAAGCGCACCTTCCACAGTACTGTTTGACAGGTGCTTATCTGGGATCTCTAGAACTCCAACACCTGCAAACCAACAAACTCAAAGATTTCTAAATCATTAGATAGTTACTTCTCATACTGAGTCAGACTGTCTGTGACTTCCACGCAATTTTTCCAATCTGACGTAACACCAAATAACTCTATTCTTTCTTACACTTGCACATTACCAATCTTGAAAGATAAACCCTGCCCACCATGACTATCCTTGTGATAATGAGCTCCGGCATAAGGCTACTCCTGATCTCAGATCTCAGGGGCCTTGATAACCTGTTGTCCTCTCGTGGCCTGATGCCCATGACATGCCCACCCTGGCTCTGACTTCAGACTTCTTCTGAATGTTCTTCATTACTTTCCCCTCTGCTTTTTCCCTTGCCGAAATCTCTGACCCAGCTGGTCCTAATGTCTGGTTATGTCATGTTCCAAATGCTGTTCTAACTAGGCTAGACTCAAATTCAGCCTAAGCATTTGGACCTGAAAGTTGGTCCAAGGCAGACGGGCCCTGACTGAATCTTGGGTTTGAGGTAAGGATTAGTTCATCATCTGGCTCCTTCATCAGAGTGATCAATATATGGTATGTCCTGCCAACTACAAAAGTGACCTCTTTTGTGCCAGACGCGGTCAACAAATAAACATAAATCAGTGCCTACGACTCAACTGGGCTGAACTGATGGCAGCTGGACTGTTCCTTATTAATGAGTCTCCAATTCTCCAGGCTAACCACCTGGAGTTCCTTCAAAGTTCTTCACACAACATCTCTAGTAAGAGATTATGATTGTCACTATCATAATCACTTTCTTTTGCACAAACAACAAAATGGGAGGATAGTTTTTTTTTAGTTCTTTTCTAACAACAGTAATATTTACAGATGTAAAGGGCTTTGTCTAGCATCAGAACCATGTGGAGACAGTCTGTGGCTAGAAGTTATGTAATCATATTATGGCTCAATACAAGATATTACTAGACTATACTTTTTTAAAAAAATTTTTTAAGATTTTATTTATTTGACAGACAAAGATCACAAATAGGCAGAGAAGCAGGCAGAGAGAGAGGAGGAAGCAGGTTCCCTGCTGAGCAGAGAGCCCGATGTGGGGCTCGAACCCAAGACCCTGGGATCATGACCTGAGCCGAAGGCAGAGGCTTTAACCCACTGAGCCACCCAGGCGCCCCTAGACTATACTTATGGTATATAATAGTATGTAATATATAAAGATTTTTATTTTAATCTTTGGAAAGTATTTATATCTGCTATTTTTGTAAGTTCCAAGGTATAATATAGACACAGTAATTTTTTAAAATTACAAAAAGTCCAAATGCAAAATTTCGACAAGTGAATTTGCAACTGACATATGAAGTCCAAAGAACACAATGATAATTTTAAAAGAAAATTTTATTTCACACAACCTTCAATTTCAAGTTTATGGGCCAATTAAAATTTTTTTTTAAATGCTAACTTAGGGCTTAGCGTTTTTCCACAGAGACACCACATTTTACAACACTGTCACATCATTAGTTTTCATTAGAAATCTTTTTGAGGGGCTCTTGCATGGCTCAGTCGGTTAAGCACTGGATTCTTAATTCAGCTCAGGTTGTGATCTCAGAACCCAAACTCCACACTGGGCAGAGACTGCTTAGGATTTTCTCCCTCTGCCTCTCCTGCCTCCCCTCCCCGGCACCCCCCCCCCCACAACTGCTCAAGTACACGTACATTCTTTCTCTCAAAACAAAACAAAAACTTTTTGGTATTCTTTTAAAAGATCACTTCAGAGGTGTCTGGGTGGCTCAGTTGGTTAAGCAACTGTCTTCAGCTCAGGTCATGATCTCAGGGTTCTGGGATGGAGTCTCCTTCTGCCCAGCCCCCATGCTCATTCCCACTATCTAATAAATAAATAAATAAAATCTTTTGAAAAAATAAAAGATTACTTCAATCTCTAGGTAGTGACCAGACTCCTCAGTTTTAGTCTAATTGGTTCTGTGTTTTATGTTTTATAATTAATCTTTATCTGGGATTCATTGTATTTGGTACAAATGAAGGGGTTAACATTTCATAAATAGTAAGAGGAAAAATTCCTACGTATACTAATTTCTGTTTATGAGCTCTCTATTCCTTACACCGACATATTTATTCATTTTTTCTGTTTTTTTATTTATTTATTCAGTTTTTTAATTTATTTATTCAGTTTTCTGTTTTTAAGTACCTCCACTCTCATGCTTCATATCATATTGTTTAGATAGAACGGCTTGGCAATACATTTTAATAATAGGGGGCCAGTTTTATCATTTTTCATAATTACCTTGGCTATTTTCAGAAATTTATGAATACATGTAAGCTTTTTAATCACTTAACGTAGTGGACCTTGAGATTCTAATTGAAATGACATAAAATCTCTGTATCAATTTGGGAAAGATCAGCACTCCTATACTTCTGCGTCCCCAAACAATAACTCCTATGTTTTTCCAACTGTTCACATCTTACTACTTCTTCTTTGGCAAGATTTTATAGTTTATAGAATCATATAGGTTCTATGTCTTCCCTATTAAATTTCTCCCCACTCTTTTACAAGATTATTACAGTTAATATGAATAAGGCTGGTTTTTATCCATTTTCATTTCAAGCTGGCTCTTACTAACAAAGACAGACATAACTTTGCATGTTTATCTTGTTGCAGTCAGACCTTGCCAAATGTGCTTTTATTTTAGAAATTTTTAGTAGTATCTTCTGGGTTTTCTAGGGACACGATTATATATAGAAACAGAAAAATTCTTTTTAAAAAAAATTATTTATTTATTGACAGAGAGAGAGACAGGGAGAGAGGGAGAAAGAGGCCTCCTGCTGAGCAGGAGCCCGATAAAGGGCTCAATCCCAGGACCCCAGAATCACGACCTGAGCCAAAGGCAGATGCTTAATGACTGAGCCGCCCAGGCACCCCCCAAAATTTCTTTTTAAAATATTTAAAAGTACTTTTTTTTCTTGGACTTTTTGATCCTATAAAACAATGATTGATAATAATGGTCCTTTTATATAATTCATTTGTTCCCGACTTTAAGGGAAATTTTTACAGCATTTCCTTTAAAATTATGTTTGTTACTAGTTTTCATTAAAACTTCATTGGTTTTTTAATTGGTTCTTAGTCAAATTTAATTTTTATTTCAGAGTGTGTTTTAAATACAAAAGGCGACTGAATTTTTAACAAATACTTTTCTAGCATTTGTTACTTTTTTGGTAAGCCGTCAGTTTTTATTTTACTCTAATTGCAATGGATACCATTATCAAGGTTAGGGTTTTCTTTTTAACTTGGGGTAGCATTTGCATACAATAACTTTGAGGTACCATTTGCTACAAAATGGGTCCATTTAAAACATGCAATTCAACAGTTCTGACAAATGTGTGTGCCCATATAAACACCACAACCACCTACTTAGAATTTTCCCCTATTCCCAAATGTTCCCTTGAGTCTCTCCAATCAAGATATCTACACCTGCTTTCCCTCCCTGGCCTCATGCAACTAAATGCTTTCCTAGTTTCATATAACTGGACTCTTCTGTGTCTGGCTTCTTTTGAAAAAAATATTTTTGAGATTCACTGATGTTTTGTAATGAATCAGCAGTTTCTAACATTTTTACGTTGAGAAGTCATCTTTGGCCTGAATATACTGCAATTTGTGTAGCCATACATTCCCTGAGGGCTTTCAAAGTAAGGGGGAAGATGTGATTTGATTCTGTAAGTGAACTCCAGCTGCTGAGCGAAGATGAACTGGAAAGTGCAATGGTGGCAGGAAGGAGGTCAATGAGAAGGCTGTCCCGAGTCCAGGCAAGAGAGCAGCAGCTCGGGCTGGGATGGTGTGCTACTTTGGTGCTGAACGGAGACATGCCTGCATTCAATCCCAGCTTTACGTGAATAAGCCACGGCAAACGCATTGCACTGACATTTGTGAGCAGGTTCGCATCTGGAAAAACCTGCGAAGTTTCGATGAGGGGGGTTGAGAACACCTGCTGCCTATTAACTCCCAGCAACGAAAACCCCACACGGGGCAAGTCTTTCTGCTGACCGAGAAATCCTAAATACCTACAACTTCAGGATGTAGACAAAAAAGTATATTTAAATACTTCTTGATTCCTCCTATCCCTTTGTCAAGTGTGAAGGTCAACAAGAGAGCACTGAAATCTGACACCTGCTTTTCACCTCTGCCAATCCTGATGGAGAAGATTCGCAAGCATGATCCTAGGAGTCTGGGGGGCCTGAACAGTGAGACGGCAGAAACAAGGAGAACCTCCAGTATGGCGTACAGGATAGACACAGCCTCATACTCTAGGGCAGATGTCTTCTACGGCAGCAAGTCCCTTCCACTTAAAAGTAAGAACCCAAGCCTGAGAGGAGCTCTAAGAGTTTCTCAAATCCATCTTTTGAAACCTTCAAGAGCATTAAAGCTTGAAATCTCTATTGCATTCTCTGCTGACGACAGGTTGGAAGAAGGTGCAGCTCCTAATTTAAAAAGCCTTGGTCTTTTTAAAACAGTTTTCAGTATCTGGAGACCCTAGACCACCACATTTAACCTAATGGATTCAGTACATACTTGTGAAAAAAAAAAGAGAAAAACTTCCTCCTCACAATTAGTCGTCACCTTCTTAGCCTTTGTGGGGATTGGGAAATATGGGGGGGGGGCAGATTTCAAACAAAAGCCCCAAACCCCAAATAATGTCTAGGTTCTCCCAGCCTTCCTCATTAAGTTGGTGGTTACCACGTGGAGGTCAAATCACAGAGTAGGTGACACACCTCTGTAAACCTGGTGCCATTATCACCCCGCTGTTCATGACCCAGTTTCTAAGAAGCCTGATCTGTGTTCTCTTAAGTGGCTTTAGTTCTGTCATCTATTTTTAATAGTCATCTGGTGCCTACCTTCCAATCCAGTGTTGTCTTAAATGACAATGACAGATATCCTGATCCTGAGCCATGCATGTTCTCTCTGTGGGATGTGGCTTTGCTTAGGCTTCATGTGTTGGTGGATCCATAGGGAATCTCTCTATGGCCGGTTAGGCTTCTCAGAGGATACTCTACCATGGGGACTGAGGGTATCTGCCTGCCTGCCAGCACGTTGCGAACCACGCGGGGATGATAGTTGAGAGAGGGGGCATCACCACATTCATATGTCCACACTGACTCAACCTTCTGTCCAAACATGCCTGGTGTCCCTGGGTGGAGGGCATCTTATTCTCTATGGAGAAAAGTCTCAAATCTTTTTCCCCCCGGGAGGGGGGGTGGGTAGGGAGGAGCCAACCTCCTTTAAAAAGTAAGGGAGGAGGGGCACCTGGGGGGCTCAGTGGGTTAAAGCCGCTGCCTTCAGCTCCGGTCATGATCCCAGGGTCGTGGGATCGAGCCCCGCATCGGGCTCTCTGCTCTGCGGACAGCCTGCTTCCTCCTCTCTCTCTCTCTCTCTGCCTCTCTGCCTACTTGTGATCTCTGTCAAATAAATAAAATCTTTTAAAAAAAAAAAGTAAGGGAGAAAATCTTCCACAGATTTTAGACAAGAGTCTTGCCTATAGGAATTCCCCAAGGTATCTGAAATTAATAGTGGCTAAGACTTCGGCAGGGTTCCATGGTGATAATGAGCTATTTCCCAGTTTTTCACATTGTCAGCTTAGGATTCAACTTTCTTAAGTTGCTAAGTCAGTTAAGAATCATCTTTTGGCTCTTCATTTTCCGGAATACTAACTCTTCTTTGTCCTTACGGGCTTGCGTTTTTAAGACTAAATTCAAAGGTGCCTGGTTGGCTCAGTGGAACGTGTGATTCCTAATCTTAGGGTCATGAGTTCGAGTCCCATGTTGGGTGGGAAATCTACTTAAAAATAAATAAATAATAAAAACAATAAATAATAAAACCAATTCAGTGGTTGGGAAAAATGTATATATATTTTAAGATTTTATTTATTTAGGAGAGAGAATGGGGTGAGGGGGGAAAAGGGCAGAAGAAGCAGATTTCTGATGTAGGACTTGATCCCAGGACCTAGGGATCATGACCTAAGCCAAAAGCAGAGGCTTAACTGACTGCGCCACCCAGGAGCTCTTTTTTTTTTTTTTTTTTTTTTTAAATTTAAATTTTTTTGTCAGAGAAAGAGAGCACAAATAGGGGGAGCAGCAGGCAGTGGGAGAAGCAGGCTCCTGCTGAGCAAGGAGCCCAAGGCAGGACTCAATTCCAGAACCCTGGGATCATAATCTGAGCCAAAGGGAGACTCTTAACCACTGAGCCACCCAGGCATCCTGTCATCTTTAACTCAAATTGGTTAAAGCATTTTCTTCAGTTATTTCCCCCAAAAAAGGTATATATAATGATATATTTCTGAATCTTTATTTCAAAATCTCTTTTCATAACTGAAAAACAAAGGATATGTTAGTTGGGTATAGTACTCTTGGGTCAAGTTCTTTCTAATGAAGCAGATATTTTAAGATTTTCTCATTTCCAGTTTATGGGGGTCTGAAGATGATTTCAGCCTATATTCTCCACATATGACTTGGTGTTTCTTTTTTCTTTCTAGAAACTTCAAAAATGTTTTGTTCTAGGTATGCCTGTAAGAGCTACTTTTTATCATTAATCTTATCTGAAACTCAGCAAATCATTCCAATGACACTTCAAGGTTTTCTCAAGAACAGTGGAAAAAAAAGAAAGAAAGAAAGAAAGAAATCTCCCCTATTACTTCTTTTAAAAATTAACCTTCATTTGTCCATTTTCTCTTCATGAAACTATTACGTACATATAAAATCTCTTGGGTCTGCCCTGCACATCTCTGATTTCACACATCATTTCCCTCTCTATACCTTTTTACTACATATTTTGAGAAACTTCCATTTATCCCTTAGGGTCACAAATTTGGTTCTTAGAAGTGTCCATCCCATCTTTCACCTTGCTGAACACTTCTAAAAATGACAGTTCTTAGTTCATTAAAGTCTTTCTCCTCTAATTTAATGTCCTTAATTAACTGTTCTTCCTATTTTTCAGTAAGCTCAGTCATTTGACTCCCTTAGGAGTTAAAGAACACCTCCCATCCGTCCTCAGGAGTTCCTCCAGGTCTTCCCCTACAGATCCTTTGCCTTTGACCTAATGGCTCTGTTTGCCAAAGGATTAGGCACCGGTTTGCTGGTAAATGATTACCAACCAAGCTGGGTATGAAGGGAAAGGAAACACACCAGCCTACAGCATTTGCCAGTTTCCTTGTGGTAAGTACTTTCTCCAAGGCTGATTTCAAACAGCATCTCATGAGAAAGGACAGATGAGGCAGAGATGAGCAGCGGCGTGCTAACACAGACCTTGGAGAGGAGCTCCAATGGTCTAAACGCTACATCATCCTTGAACTCATCCTTGATTCCCTCAATCGGAATTGGTTACTTTTCCCTCTGTGCTCCAGAATCTCTGCTTCTATCTTCACTTAGCACTTATTTTGTCCTGTAGTGTAGTTAGTTCTTTACACATGTACTTCTCTTGTGATGAAGCTCCTTAAGTGCAAGGAAAATATGTTATTTGTTTTTCAATTTCTTTGAGAACCAACACCAATTATTTGTTGAATGATTTTAATGACTGAATTCTCTCTTTTTTTTAATATGTTTTATTTATTTATTTGACAGAGAGAGATCATAAGTAGGCAGAGGCAGGCAGAGAGAGAGAGGAGGAAACAGGCTCCCTGCCGAGCAGAGAGCCCGATTTGGGACTTGATCACAGGACCCTAAGATCATGACCTGAGCCGAAGGCAGAAGCTTAACTCACTGAGCCACCCAGGCACCCATAATAACTGAATTCTCAAAGGCAACACAACCGTCCAAGTATCAAAGTACCACTATCACCAGCTAGACCCCAAAACATGAGCTTTACTGCCCACCTGCCTGGGCTCACCAACGTCTGGCCCAAATTTATCCTTACACTCTTCTTTCCAGTTTCTCTCTTAACTCAGCCAAAAGACCCTCCAGGCATAATATCCTGCGAAACCGAAACTCACTGATTTCGTTACACCACTTTTAAAGGTATAGAAAAATAGGGCTAAATTTAACAGCAAAGAAAGAAGTATAATTAATGGTATATTACTTGTGTTGAATCAAATTTTCACTAAAGATATACAACTTTCCAGAAGAGAAAAATAATCCTGCTCATTTCCTTTGATGGGGCTAGAGCTTAAACTGTAGCAAGGCAGCAGAGAAAGGAGTCTAAAGTGTTCATTCCAGGCCAATTGAAATGACAGTTCTTAAAATATTTCTTCCTCATTTACCCTTTACTCCAAAATCAAAATATCATCCTCCCCATTTTCATTTATTTTCCAGAATCCAAGAACAATAGCTTTTCAACGTCAGGATCTAGTAAGTATATATGAAGAATACATTCCTGTGTATCCTATGTTTTTGTTTTAAGTACAGTCATCCCAAAGGTCAACCTTAGAACCTTTAGTAACACTGTCCTAGTCTACAAATAAAGTGGGATAATAAACATATATAACAGAACATTTTAACGCAGTCATAGAAACAGGCACTTGCCTATGAACAGTGCCTAGGATAGCTGGACAGATGGGAAGCAGACGGGTAATCCCAAAGGGGCAAAATGACCTGGCCTCAAACATATGGAGAAGATCCTGGATTAACTTCAGTAGCCACTTCCTGCTGTCTCTTTCAGGCACGTATATCAAATGATCAAAGATGATACAGTTTAATATATCAAATACCTGCTCTAGGGAAAAACAGGGTGAGGGAAATAGAGTGATATTAAGAACAAGAGATAGGGGGCGCCTGGGTGGCTCAGTGGGTTAAAGCCTCTGCCTCCGGCTCGGGTCGTGATCCCAGGGTCCTGGGATCGAGCCCCATGTTGGGATCTCTGCTCTGTAGGGAGCCTGCTTCCTCCTCTCTCTCTCTCTCTCTGCCTGCCTCTCTGCCTACTTGTGATCTCTGTCTGTCAAATAAATAAATAAAATCTTAAAAAAAAAAAAAAAGAACAAGAGATAGCAGCCATTCAGAGAAGAACAGACATGAAAATAATATGATGGGAGACAGTAAGAGGTCCACATTAAGAATGCCAGAGCTAGGTGTGTATTTCTGAAGTGCTTCCAGGCAACAACAACATAGAGCATACTCTAAAAACCCATCATGATTTATGATTTTGAATCCTAGCAGAACTGAAGGAGTACCGAAACAGGAAGTGGAAACTCTAAGTTCAATTACTGGCTTATTATATTACTGGCCATGTTGCCTGACCAATCTCTCTGAGCTTTGGTTTCCTCACATGTAAAAGAAAGGCAGAGATTAAATAATGGTCCTTCTAACAACTTATAACAATTTTTAAAACTGTGTTTCTATCTCGTATGAGCATTAAGAGAATTACAGTGTCCATGCTGATAATGCCCTATCAAAACAAAAATGTAAATTTTTAGTAAATATTAAATTTATCCTGGAAAATGGCAATGTTAGGTTTTTAAGTAGCTTTCTGAGTTTTCTTAAGAACATGGAACATTTTGTACTACTCCCAAAAGTACAGTACATAGTAACCCATATATTTAGAATTTAGAAATTCTAAATGCCTCATTTTCTTCTCCACGGTAATGAGACCTAACACCAGATATGTATAATACAGACATACACATAAATGTATGTATGCATATATATTTTTGCTCTAAAAGTTTCCTGAAGTGTTCCCTGGTTGTCTCCTTCTGCCTACTGTTGAATGACACATCACCTTCACTGATGCATGAGCCAGGCAGACATAAAAGCATACGGATGGGGGCGCCTGTGCGGCTCAGTCGTTAGGTGTCTGCCTTAGGCTCAGGTCATGATCCTGGGGTCCTGGGATCAAGCCCCCCATCAGGCTCCCTGCTTGGCAGGAAGCCTGCTTCTCCTCCCACTCTCCCTGCTGTGTTCCCTCTCTCACTGTGTCTTTCTCTGTCAAATAAATAAATAAAATCTTTAAAAATATATATTAAGAAAAAAAAAAGCATACGGAAATCCTGAGTCTACTTTGCAACTTACTATAACTTTTAAGTAAAACTTGAGAAAGGACAAGAGGCCAGAATGTTAGGAGAAATGCAGGAGAAACTGCTTTGTAAATGTTTTCGAAAGCCTAATACATGAAGCTGACCTGAATTTATATACAGCGCCTAATATGACTGAGTTATCTCACACACTAAAGCACTCTAAATGGATATAAATAACACTTGTCATTTGTGAAAGAAAAATCTCATCTTCATATATCCCCAAATTCATCAGAAACATATGCACATACTTCTGACTTTTACCCGAGTAACATTTCTATTAAGTCACATGAAAGATCTGCTGGTTTATCTCACATATTAACCACGTTTTTAATGCTCACTAATGGGATTTCTCTATCTCTCACTTGAGCAATTTTTCTACCACTGGAAACACGCACTGGTAACTTCACAGTGCTAAATTTCACATTCCCCTCATTATTGTTTTTATTCACAAGAATGAAGCTTTTAATAAAGTAATCTACCTACACATCTTCATTTTCATTAAATAGCATGTGGTATTCTGAAATTTTTGATGCTAATTTTCATAAAGTTTTAATCATTAATGTTCCTGCATATCCCCATATAATGTAGCAGCAGGGAATACAAATTTGAAATTGCTTTCAGAAACCAGAAGATCAGGTAGGCTAATGCTCTGTCTACATGTTTTGCTTCAACACTGGACTCATACCACATTCCACATAGCTGAATTCCTCACTCAACAAAACGATGGATTCTTGCACATTCATGAGTCACTCATGAATACTCAAAATCACGAACGTCAATAGTCTAGGATACTCTATGTTAATAATTCAAGTACAGTATGGGCTAAAGGCCTTAATTCCGAAATAGAAAAATTATACATGATAATAAGGTATAAAAGTAATAACTTTAATACAGTAAAATACTTCAGTGCATACAAACCTTTAAAGCCATCGGGATATACATCAGAGAGAAATTTAGTGTTGATGTCTCCTTCTATAAAGCGTGAGTTGATTATCACCTCTCGGAGTAATGCAATATTATGTGTAACACCTAAAAATAAAACGGTATCAGATTGGATTAGAGAACGAGTCAATTAACCATTTCTTCCCATCTAGAGCAACTTATCATCTGTGTCTTATGACCAAGCAAAAACCAGACAAAACCATTCATCTCCTCAACTTCAAGTAACAATAAACAATAAAACACCAAATACAAACTTAAGAAGTTGATGCTGCCAAGTCAATTCAGTAGGGAAATTAATGTCTTTTCAGTAAACGGTGAAAAAACTAAAACAACTAGATACGCATTTGGGAAAAAAAAAACCTTAACTCAGACCGTAACTCAACTTAACTCAAACTGACCACAAATCAACTGTAAAACCTAAAACTATTAGACTGACAGAAAAATACAGGAGAAAATTCTGATTATCTGGAGGTAGGCAACAGATTCTTGGGTAGTACACAAAAACTGTGAGCCACAAAAAAAGAAAGTGTACTTTATCAAAAGTTGAAAGTCTGCTTCAAAGAACACAGTTAAGCAAATGAAATGGCAAGCCACAGGCTGAGAGAAAATGTTCAAAACATCAGACAAAACATCAGACAAAAAGCTTCCATCCGGAATATATAAAAATGCTTAAGATATAGTAAAATGAAAGGGGTAAAAATGGGCAAAGGATCTGAACGGACATTTCACAAAAGAAGATACACAAATGAAAAGTTGTTGCACATCACCATCATCAAAGAAATACAATGAGATGCTCCAAACACCAAATTTAAGTGGCTAAAAGACAGAAATAGCGTATATGTCAGTGAGGACGTGAGACAACGGAAGTGTCACAGACCGCGGTGGGGATATAAACGGCATAAATACTTTGGAACTGCTCGGCAAGTTCTTAGAAAGTTAAACATATACTCACACATATGATTCAGACAAGTACCTCCTGAATATTTGCCCAAGTTAAATAAAAATATGTATCTATACAAACAGTTTCCCACAAGGTTATTAGCTTCATTTTCAATAGTCAAAACTGGAAACCATCTAAATGTCCATCAATAGATGAATTAATTAGCAAAATGTGATTTATCCATTCAATGGAACTCTATTTAGCAATAAAAAGAAATGAATTACTAAAATTCACAAGGATGGGGCACCTGGGTGGCTCAGTGGGTTAAAGCCTCTGCCTTCGGCTCAGGTCATGATCTCAGGGTCCTGGGATCGAGCCCCACATCGGGCTCTCTGCTCAGCAGGGAGCCTGCTTCCTCCTCTCTCTCTCTCTGCCTGCCTCTCTGCCTACTTGTGACCTGTCAATTAAATAAATAAAATCTTTTTACAACTTTTTATAAAATAAAATAAAATACACAAACTAATTATGCTGCGTTTAACAAGGCTACTGTAGGAGTCCGTTAATGTAAAATTTCAGAAAAGTCTCAACAACCTACAGTGACAGCAGATCATCTGGCTGCACTGGGACAGGGACAGAAAGACGGTGGACGGCAAAGGCAATGAGGAAACTTCTGGAGATGATAGAAATATTCAGTAGCTTCACCGTGGTGATGGCTACACAGGTGGACACACGTCAAAACTCATTCATCTGAACACACTACATCAGAGAAGTCCATTATGTCAAATATACTTCCGTCAGTAGTAGAGGAGGAGAAAGAGAGAAAGAAAAGGAAGAAGGAGAAGGAAAGGGAGAGAAGCTTGTGATCCAACAGCAACCTCAGAAACACTGAGGCTAGTCCACGAGGCGTCCTACAAAGTTCCGGGGGTTGTGGTGTTGCGGTAACTGGGGTAAGTGGTGGTCACTGCCGCAAGGCGCATTCGAAGGGCGTTGGGGAAGTTCTGCGGGACGGGAGGAGTTTAGGAAGGGAGACTCTGATCTTGGTCACGCACATCACAACCATGTAAAGAGGAATAAAAAGGGAGGACGGGAGCTTGTCAAACCCTGGGGAAGCAGGAATTCGCTCAGGCTTCCACGAGAGGACAGGACCAGAGCCCGAGAGCCGGCGGGACGGGAGGTCTGCCAACTCCTTCCACCTTCTCCGTCTCCGTGCCCTCGTCTGCACCACTCTGCTGCAGAACAAACCGAGGAAGCCCGACTCCGATCTTGCTCTTCAACCTTACAGACTGCGCCTTTTCACAAAAACATGCCAAAGCAAGCAAAGGATCAGACCCTCCAGCTCATGCGCCAGATCTACCCCTGACCTTGGGTAAGCTACGTCGCCTCTCAGAGATGCCGTTTCCTCATCTGTGGAATGGGGACCGCCACAGAAGCTATTCTGCTTTATCGCCGTGAGGTCCAAAGGAGGTGACGCTTAAGGCAACGCCAGCCACGCAGGCCGGCGCATTCATGCTGAGCCCGCCGTCGCCCTTTCCTGCGGGACAGACACGGCCCACGGCAGCCCCGCCGCAGCCGGGGCCTCTGCGCTGACCTCCCTCCCTCCCTTCCCGTTTCACCTCCGGCGCGGGGCCGTTCCTCCAAGCTTACAACTCGTTATTGACAGGACACAGCCATCCGAATCGGCAGCAGTCCGAAAATTGAGCCCGCAAACCCAACCGCCCCATCCGTACAAATCCAGGGCTTGTGGACCACAGCAGCGTTCACAGCCGACGCAGCTGCCGCCAGAGTCAAGCAGTTGTGACGGCGGCCGTGGGACCCACAGAGTCGAAGCTGTTCACTGTCTGGCCCTTCCCGGAAAGGGTTGCTCGCACTTGCTATGAGGTCGGCAGCGATGTGGCTACTCTGAGCGCATTACTTATTACCTATCAACGCGGGCTCTGTAGCTACTGCCCATACGCAATTAGGCATCACAGGGAAGAAAGTGTGAGCCAACACTGGGCAACAGTATGGCGCCCGCTTTGGGGGAACGTTCTGGAACGAGTCACAGAGTAAGAAAACGGCAAGGAGAAAAGAGATTTAAAAGGAAGAACATCGTGATTCAGAGAGACTGAATCATTTATCTCAAGTTTAATAAAACAGAAATTACAACAGCAATATATGTTAAAGACTATGGCAGCCTGTGGGCTTCCCCTAAAATGTCCTTTTCATTTTTTCCACGGCAACAGAGCCTTAGCAGAACACGAGGACCCCACAGCGCCAGACTCCACGTTCCCGTCCATCTCACAGCTGGACCTGACAAACTAATTCCTAGAGGAGGGGCTGGAAGGTAGAGCAATGCGCCCACCTCCAGCCTGGCTTACTTGAAAAGCATTGCTTGGGCTTCTTTCCTGCCTCGTCCCACGCGCTTCCTGATGCGGCGGGAACGCCACTCCGGACATGAAGGTGAAACACAGGAACACGACAGCGGTGTGGAGGGGGAAGGGGCGCATCTCCTGGAATGACTACAGAACACAAACTTGCCCCCTCAGCACACACCAGCCCAGAGAGTTAATGAGAAGTAAATAATTTTCGGGGCTCCGGAGTGGCTCAGTCAGTTAAGCGTCCGACTCTGAATTTCAGCTCAGTCGTGATCTCAGGGTTGTGAGATAGAGCCCCACGTGCGGCTCTGTGCTGGGAGTGGAACCTCCTTGAGATTCTCTCTCCCTCTCCCACTGCCCCCCCCCCACGAAAAAGTAGTAAATAATTTTCTTATTTATACCACTGTATTTAAGAATCTTTGTTACAGCAGGTTAACCTGAACTCTAATGTATATCGGGGAGAAGGGCACACCTTTCAATTTGATTTCCTCTCTCTGAGCCAACCAACTTAATACATCCAACTAGGCACTGCTCTAGGCATCTCTGCACACAGACCACGCTGGCTAGCAACCAC
>RCUC01148364.1:0-26106 GCA_003697995.1 Taxidea taxus jeffersonii | reverse complement strand
TTTTTTATAAGTTAATTACAACTCAATAAAACTGTTAAAAATTCATTAATTTAAAAAGTAATCCAACTACACAGGACAAAGAAACCTGGGCTCAGTCTTGGTTCTGTGCCTTCTGAAGTTATGAAGGTCTAAGTCACGCTTATACTTATTATTATCAAGAAACATTTATCTAAAGCGTTTTGAAGCCTTTAAATAAAAATTTCTCTATTAAAAAAAGGAATTCAACTATTAAGTTAAAATGAACATCCTTAAATTTTTTTTAAGATTTATTTATTTAAGAGAGAGAGGGTAGGGTGAAGGGCAGAGGGAAAGGAGAGAGAATCTCAAGCAGACGCCCTGCTGCTGAGCACAGAGCCCACTGTGGGAGTTGATGCAGGGCTCAGTCCCAGGACCTGGGGATCATGACCCTAGCCTAAGGCAGATGCTTAACTGATGGAGCCAGCCAGGTGCCCCATTGGAGACTGATTTTATTCTGACCTCCAGTCTGGGGCTTATTCTTGTTTCTCTGTGTTTAAAAACCTGTGGTACAGTTGTCCTACCAGCTCTTTCTGTGGTTGGGGTATTGGGTAGAGGATCTCTTGTGATCTCATGGGCTCCTCCTACTCTGGAACAAACTTACATTCTGAAATACCTTATCCATCTTCCCATCACCACCTTCTAAGTGAATGATGACCATTTGCAAAGCTTCCTCGTCCTCAGCATCTGCTCTGTGCAGGCGGCTGATGTGCACTAGCCCAAATGCTCGTGATTATCATATGACATATATTATTTTTGCATTTCCCAGATGCATTAACTTGCCTAAAACTAACACTGCTAGTAAACAACAGAAATATATTCAGGACCTAGACTTGTCCACCAAAGCATGAGTTGCCAGATAGATTTCGTGTGGTGACATCCATGCTCTGGTGCTATCGCAAATGTCATTTCTGATCAAGGAAAGACACATACAAGGAAGGGTGAGTTGCCGGGATTTGTCCCCCTCAGGGTACTGTCGCCTTCAGGCTTTGGGATGGGTCTTTAAAGTACAGTTAGCCAAGTCCTCAATGTGTTTTACCAAACACTTTTCTCCTTGATTTTTAAACCCATGTGTTATTTCAGGAATAATGGAAACCATATGTCTCTCACATATTTACACTTAAATCATCAAGATGTTGTTTTGTCAGAACTTTTTGATGTCTTCTGAGATTTTTTTTTTTAATGGGACCCTCCTAGGAGCAGTAAGTCCCCATCACAAATAAACAAATTAAAACAAGAAAATGTCTGAATTGGGACCCGGTTTTAGGCTGGCCGTGTGGGATGGATTTGAGACTTGGCAAAATGCACTATTCTTTCCTTGCCACAGGAGGGGCTGAGAATAGAATTGGTGTCTGATGGTCATTTTGGAATTGCTTAATTCTGGTTCTAGCTCGGACGAGACGAGGAACATTTGATTTCAGTGAGAAACTCTTTACTGATCTGACAACATCATGCAACCTGTTCCTGAAATCTTGGAAAGCCAAATGCAAAAGGTAGAAAGCAAATCAAGGTACCAACTTATGAGAGTTGAAGACACTCAAATCTTAGTATAAAAGACCCCTTAGAAAATGACCCCTTTGGGGTAGATGCGGTCATAGTTGCTCAGACAATCTAACCCTTGTTTTCTATAGCAGGGGTCCCCACACTCAACAAGCTAGAGCCTTCCTTCTCATTGGGGATACTGGGCTGAGCTTACCCATCACCCATATAAGCCTGTCCTCCTCCTAGAATCCTTCTGAAGACAAAGATAGCTTCTTGATCATGCCTTGGTGTTTCCAAAAGTTCTTTGCACAGTGTCGAGTCCCTAGGAGAGAAGCCAAGTGAATCCTAGTATAAAGGTGTTGTTTTCAGAATTTCTCATTCAACATTGCCAGGATGGTGCTGGCGATGAATGGATAGAAACAGGTGCTCGTTTCAGGTCCCAGCATGGCTCCTCGCCAGCTGTGTGGCCTTGGGCAAGTTCTTTTACCTCTCCACAGCTCAGTTTCCTCGTCAGTAGAAGGCGTGTAAAGATGCCACTTCAGTGGGTTGATGTGCAAATTAGTGATGTTGTCACACAAGACGTGTAAAAATAAAAGTGGTTTTTGACAACTGAAAGAATAAGGAGAAAATCTTTAAATTTAAGTCATAGGAACAACGTTTTCTGCCTCAAGCTATTGCTAGTATACCTCATAACACATTTTATAAATATAGACAATTAGGAAATTGGAGAGATGACATCACTAACCAGACTTAGACTTTCCCCATTTGGTTGCCTTATATGTGCTACTTGGTTTCCATTCTACTAACAAGTACCTGTTTATTACACAAGGCACTGTCTTTCTTTTTTTTTTATTTTAAGATTTTATTTGTTTATTTGACAGAGAGAGATCACAAGTAGGCAGAGAGGTAGGCATAGAGAGAGAGAGAGGGAAGCAGGCTCCCTGCTGAGCAGAAAGCCCGAAGCGGGACTCGATCCCAGGACCCTATCTCATGATCTGAGCCAAAGGTAGAAGCTTTAACACACTGAGCCACCCAGGCGCCCGGCACTGTCTTTCTTATCCAAAGTGTATGAGGATATCCATATGTATGTATTTTGAAAATGCATGCGTTCTTAGGAATTTCAGAGCTGGAATGTGGTCCAGTTTTGTAGATGAGGAGGAAACCGAAGCCAGCAAACTTCATGGACTTGTCCAACGTCACAATTCTATTTATTAGCATTTTGGGATGAGTTCCCCAAACGGTATTCCTGCCGCATCATTCCAATTTCCAATCTGCAGTACGTTTTTTGTTTTTCTTCTCTTCCTTCTTTCTTATAACCACAGGACAGAACTTAAAATGCAATCCAGAATCAATTTGTTCTATTTAAAAAAAAATACCCTTGTCAACTTGACAGTTATACCTGGCTCTCCCAGCCTAAGATTGTAGCCAGAGCATGATAGAGCACTACCCCCCCAGGAGTACTCAAACTTGTGGTGCTGATGGAATGTTCCGGAACACCACAGTCAGCTGACACATAGGGAGGCCTGCTTGTGATTACCAGAAAACTCAGGGGAGTGGATGGGTTTGGGAAACATTTTTGTAGGGTTTTGCTAACAGAAAAAAAGAAAGGGAATCTGGTATATGTTAATCAACAGATTATTCCAGAAGAGCGTCCAAAAATATAAAATCTAAATTGGCAAATTCAAGAATGTCTGAAACACGCAGCTTTGCTGAGATGCTCATGTGCATTGAGCCAAGTGATGACATTTGCTTTCACGCCAAACTCCAGAGTGTTCCCAGTCAGTTACCACTTGCCATCCCTCCCCACCCCATCCTCATCTGCCCCTCTAAAGTGGGTTTCCTAAATTGAGTTGGGGAGTGGGGCAGGCAAGGGTTCCAGGTTATCTTGACTCCCATTCACCTTGGTTAAAGTCACCCCAGCTGTACCATCTTCCACCTCAACAGACAATACGGACAGAAGCTCCTTGAAGCCTCCATCCCCACGTGACTGGAGCACTCAGATGGAAATAGGAAAAGGCTGAGCTTGCCTGGAGCCAAGCTGCACAGATGTTTCCAAGGGATGAAATGGACCTCACCTCAGTCACAAAGGGGAGAAGTGGCCTGTCTTTGAGTCGTGGGGAGAAACGTGAAAGCAGCAACCCCCTCACCCCCATAACAGTCCTGCTTGGGGTAAGGGAGGGCTCATGTGAAATCATGAGAGCTGGAACTCCCCCAGCCTGCAGCACCCAGGGCACGCTTCGGCCATGCCATGGTTTTCCCCACAGCTTAGCCCAGCATGCAGCCCAGCTGTTCCCAGTGGGGAGGGACAGGCAGAGGGTGGGGGAAATGTGGGAGGACCCTGAGGACGTCAGTCACCTCCCTCCAGTGTCAGCTGGCCATTCCTCCCTGAGGAAATAGATGCCTTTAATAAGCCTGTCCCTTTGTTTCTGTGTCTGGGCCAGTAGGTGTAGATGCCTAGATTTCAGGGCCTAGGATCTTTAACATTTGTTTTGCAACTTCAGGGTAAAAGACTGATCAGTGCCCCACCCAGAGCCCATAGTTGCTCCCAGTCAGTGGCCTGGATTCCTGGTCTTGGAGCCTCTGGAGGGTCTGCCCTGTTTCCATGAACACGCTCTATGTGTCAGAGGGTGAACTGGACCAGGGACAACCCACACCCAGGGGCTTGGGGACAAGGAACCCATATGGGACACTTCCCAGCTGAGTTCTTCAAAGGGGAGCAGCAGGCTTGAGCCCCACTGGGCCTCAGGGGTAAACAGCTCACTAGCCCACCCTGTGCGGGCAGCTGCCCTCTCTTTCCCTTTCCCACCCCCTACCCTGCCACACCCGGGGCTCTGGGGCTTGTTGCCAGAGTAAATGAGTTTTCTTGGATGCTTGTTTTAGGGCCTGCTTCTATGGGCACCTAACAGAAAATATTCAGTGAGTATTCCTTATGAAAATCGCTCAATATGTGCTCACTGCCCACGAGTGCACAGAACAGGGTGCTGGGAGTGCAGAGAGGAAAGGAGGGAGGCCAGACTAAGTCCTGAGTTATTGTGTGTTTTTAAAGGAGGTAAAAACAGATACACAAACAACAGGTATCAAACGGCAGAGAGGAAAATGTTCCATAAAAGAAGCATAGAAAAAAAAATACTCTGGAAATTCAGGGAAGAAACACAAATGTGGCAGGGGGCTTAGAAGGGAAGCTAAGAAGCCTTGGGAGTGGGGCAGATCAGAGCGCACCTGAAAGCTCGGGAGGTTTGTGGGCAGGAAGATTCGGGAAATGACATCCATCCCCTCTGAGGAGAGATGACCACGTGCAGGCACCCCGCTGCCCCCTGTTCTCCCTTAACCCAGGCTGGGAGATCCTGCTGAAGTTGGGACCCCCAGCCTGGCCAGGCAGCTGTAGGGTTGGGGCGTTGTCTGGAAACTCTGCTTAGAAGCAAACAGCCTTCCCTGGGCAAGTCAGACTCCGGTGGGAAGTGTCATGACTGTAAGTTGTATTAGGGGACAGACAGTTCTCAGGAGGGGAGACTGTCAAGAGATTGGAAGTGTGTCTTTGAGGCGCTGTATTCTGCTGCTAGAACATCCAGGGCCTAGCTGACCCTGGAAGGACGGCCCCTCCCAAGTTAGCCAGTTCTAGAAACAGAACAGTTTGCCTCCAAGCACACTTTCCTGATACAAATGCCCTCTGGACCACCATCCACCGGCCCTGTCTCCCCAGGCCCTGGTACCAGACAACGAGGGACAACCTGTCTGCCCCAAAGCCTGCTGAAATTATTCAAACTAGCCAAGCCTGGTTTACCCTTTCTTTCTCATGAAAACCCCAATAAAGGCTCTTATCCACAGTTCTCCCTCCTCCCTCTACCCCCTGACCACCCCTGGTGTCTTCCCCATGTGGCCCCTTTGGCATGACCTGCCCCTTCCCCTTGGGATCGGTGAGTAACAACAATTTTTGGGCCTCACCATACCTCTGTTTTTCTATTCACGCACTGTCTTCTAAAACAGAGATGCACAGAGTGAAGGCAGTCAGAAGCAGCCAGGAGGTAAGGAGAGGAGGAAGGTACTGAGAAGAGAATGGGGGTTTGAGCAACAGAGACAGAGACAGAATGGCTGGGCACGGTTCCGAGTTCCCCGATGCTGGCCTGCAGGGTGGCTGCATCTGTTGGCTGTCCCCCTTCAGTCCCCACGCATCCCAGCACCTAAACCTCCTTATGAGTGTGCGAGCTGACTGTGTCTCTTTGCTCCTGCAGCAAAAGGAGCATAACCAGTAGAGTCTGAGCTGAAAGAACAGTGGAAAATCTAAGGGACGGTCACTGAGTCTCATAATTTTCAAACTGGGAGAGGCATGGACGATCTTCTCGCCCAGGGACACACAAAGTTCTTCCTGTTAAGGAAAAGATTGACAAATTGGTTTACACTAAATTAAGAACATCTGTTCATCAAAAGATCCCATGAAGATAGGTAAAAGGCAAGCCACAGGGAGGGAGAAGATGCTCACAATACAGATACCACCAAAAATTTAGCATCCAGTAGTAGTAGTGGTGTAGTTTCTTGCTTATCTTTCTAAATATCATCTTATTCCATATTTGGACTCCCTGCATCCTCAAGGCCTTTTTAACAATGTGTTGTTTTTACCAGTAGCCAAATTTTAAATTTTAAATCATTATGCAAATTCAGATCCTCCTCAGATTTATATTTATGATGAATGGGATGTTAACTTTCATGGAATTTTAAAAATACACTTTTCTGAGGAGGAAATACATTAGTAAGAAGCACAAATCCCCTTATGTTCCCTAGCAATTCTTTAAATTGCTTCTCTGAAGAGAATTAAAAATCAGGCAAATATAATTTGGCAGAGTTCTTCAAAAGCTCTTAAAACTACATCATCCTCATAGGAACTGCTACACATCATAGGAATATACATACTTGAAATCTGAAAAGAAATAAACACTAATGTACTACTGGAGAAATGAGTCAGCTTTCTAACATTGTTAGAATTTTGGCAAATGATAAGACGGCTTTCAAGAGATTTCAGAAGAATTCACCATAAACTGAAATACTCACCAAGGAGTAGCTGAAATTCAAAAGAATTCAGAGAGTGTTATGGAAAAGATAAATATAAATACTGAGAGTGTGGAAAGAAGGAGCGAAAACAAACATTATAACCACAGCCATCCTCCCAACTCAGAGCAATCACATGCCAATGGATCTTTGCTACATTTTACTTTCTCTGATCTATGGAAGAAGGTAGAGATGAGTCTGTTTGTGGAGAGAGAGGGACAAAGAGAGAGAAGAGGGGGAGAGAGAAAATACAATGAAAGGACATTTAGTATTTTCCCAGCTTTGTGGAGATATAATTAATGCATAAATACTAAGTTTCAGGGTACAACCCATTGATTGGATACATTTATAGACTTCCAATCAATTACCACCAGAGCATTGGCGAAGTCTCCATTCCATCACACAGTTACCATTTCTTTTGGTTTTCTTTGTGTGTGGGGAGTGTGTGTGTGTGTGCTGAGAACACTGAAATTTACTAAGAGAGAAGGGATATTTTTGGAACACCTGCTGTATGTAAGACACTACCCCTTTGTACAAAGTTAAGGAAGTGGTCGAGGTAATAGTAACACACATCCTACAGTGCTAACGCACTAAGCACAGTCCTCAACACAGCAATAGTAACTCACTTGAGTTCTTACAACAGCCTTACGAAGTTGATACTTGATCATTCTTGTCCTTCTTATGGTCACAGTAACCGAGGTACTCAGACTTTGGGTAACTGGTCCCAGGTCACAAAACTAGTGATTGGCAAAGACGCGGGTTTGAATCTTTGTACTTTGGCCTGCAGAACCTGTGTGCATTAGCACAGCGCTCTGGGTAGACAGTGACCAACCTCAGGACATGTGAGCACTTAGGAGTAGCTCCGTCCGAGGGTCAGATGAGAAATAAAAGGAGACCAAAAAAAACGTATTTAGCTGTTTGGCAAGAAAAAGGAAGGTCTCAGATGCGTGTTGGCGTCTCGTCTCTCCAGGGTAAGCACACTCTTTATCTTCCTTTATTGGTGCCCTCATTACCATGTTAAATTAAGAGCTGACATAGGATCCCGTCTTCTGCCACTTTGCCGCCTAGCCCCGAGCCCTGCCCTCATTCAGTCGGGTTAAACTGTCTTCCTTAATTACCAAACGGGAACTCAGTCTTGCACAAGGAGAGCTCGGATGATAAATTAAAACAAGGGACCTTTGTTTGCTGTGTGCAGTTGGGCATCAGAGTCCCTTAATTATGCAATGATGTCACTCTGAGCCGAGGGAAATTCTAAGGGCCTCATCACTGGGAGGCCTGGCAGGGCCATGAGTCATGAGTAATGGGCATTGTTGCATGGGCACAACTCACCTCCTCTCCTGGCCAGAGCCAGCTGCCAACAGGAGGCAGGGGCAGGGAGTCGGTGGGACCCTCTTTCCATTAGGGAATCAGTAGAGCACCACGGGCCACAGTGTGGCCTTTGGGATCAGATAGGTTTGTGCTTGAATCCTGGCTCAGGCATGACCTTGCTGCGTGCCCTCTGCCTGCTCTAGACCATGACTGTGAGGAACAGGAGATGAGACGGTATCTTTCGGTGCCCACTGCAATTCCCAGACAAGCACTCCCATCCGTGCTCTAAGAGAAGCGAAGCCCCTTTGCCATGGAGAATGTCTGTGCACCCCCCCCCCAAGGAAAGCAGACCCAGAATCTTCTGTTATATCCTAGGCGTGTCACCCAAGACCTGGGTCTGTGGTCCTCTGATCTTGAACAAGTTACTCCAGCTTTCGGAGCCTCAGTTTCCCCCTTTATAAAATGGACCTAAGCTCTGTGAGCCTTGAAGGAAATCATGGATGACAGTGACCCCACACAGTGCTTTCATTTATTTCTGGATTGGGATGGGAAACAAATGTTTGGGGAACACAACACATGAGATCCCTGGTTTCTTCCCAACCTCATGAAAGCTTTGCTATAACCAGCTTCCAGATAAAGGCCTTCAGACTGTCCATAAGCCAGTGTTCTGTCCCAGAGAAGCGTCTTCCTCCTTAAATTGTTTCCTCTCACCAGTTTATTGGCTGCTGGGCTGGATCATCTCTGGGGCTTCTTACCTTCTTTCACCCCCTTGCTTGCCTCTGCCTCTGTCTGGTTGGCCCACACAGGTGAAGAGCAGGAGACAGGACGCTGCCGATGAGCCTTACCCCCGCTCCTTCCTCAGCTCCTTCTCTCCCTGCTCCCTGGACACCACACTTTCCACAGTGCTCCTGGTACCACACATGCATCTGGGCTGCAGCCTCTTCTGTGTCCCTCTGTTCCCACCACCCCCAGCTTCCAGTCTTTCCCAAGAGCAGGGGAACCTTCCTCCTTCTGTTTGGGGGACTAGCAAGAACTCCCATAGCTCTCCCTTGAGATGCAGAAAGCCCAGGGCGTTCAGAACTCCCACATGTGCGTCTGCACACATGTATAGAAAACACACTCACACACTCTTGCACAAACACATAGGTATACATGCACACTTGCACAAATGCACTCACACTCACAAACACATCCACTCATACACATGCGCATACACTCACACACAAGCATGTTCACACACACACACACACACACCCTCCACCCTCCACGGAGGAGACAGGATTTCCCACCTAGGGCGTACCACCGTTGAGAGCCCCAGCCTGTCACGGAAGTTTCTGGAGGTGACTGCAGAGAGGTTTTGAACAGTGAGGGAAAGGGCTTGGCACAAGGGCAGCTGTGAGCCGTGTCACAGTGATGACCTGGCAGCTTCTTCGGCTCCAGAGCTGGCCCCGGTGGTGCGTGCTTCTGGGAATTCTCTCTGCCACGAAGACAAGGCCACCCAGGCAATCTGTTGCCTGCCTGCTTATCCACGTCTATTTATAGTGCCAGTCCTGTGAAGCAAATGTTTTCAACCATACATCTGCAGGCATTTCTGGCATGGAAGCTCGTTCCTCTGTCGTCTCAATATGCACCACCAGAAGCTTCCCTGCTCGGGTATTTCTAAGGGCACCAAGGAGAATCGCACCCACTTGCGATGAAAACTGTACTCAACAGTGGCAGGAGCCCCGCCCTGGGGGGGGGCAAGCCAAGGCCACATACAGTGCACAAAGAAAGGCGAGGCATCTATCCCCTCCCAGGCCAGCAGGAGACCCTTCCGCTGTGCGGGCGGGCGGAGCCTTCTCTCCCGGTGCTGGAGCGGATGGATGAGACAGAACATGCCCAGGGCTGTGCCAGCTCTTCTTACTCAAGAGCCACACGCTTTATCATGTCAAATGATGAAAATATTTTGCTTTCTACCTAGCTTGGGGGCTTCCCATTCTGGCAGGGATTACATGGATGTCAAAGCAAGCCGTCTGCTAGGAATGCGAGCAAACTGGCTGAAAACGGGGCCCTCCACATCCAGCAAGCTGCCCCCATTGTGAATCCCAGGATTCTCACATTCTCTCTTTCTGGGGACTCGGCAGGGCTGCCATCTTCCCCATCGTGACTTCCATCCCGAAGGTAGATTTTACCCAAGTTCTGTCTCCGACATCAATTTGCCCAATCTTCATGGAAAATAGTCCTGAATTGTTTGTGAATCATTTCTTCTGCTAAAAACATCGTGTTTCACCTCCCACATCACTCTCCCGGTTGAATACACCCCACATCCCAGCTATGCTCATCCAGCTTGGCCCCATTTGGCCACCGGGCCTTTGCCCATGCTGTCCCCGCTGCCTTGAGCAGCCGCCCTCCCTTCTCCACTTTCCTTTAAAGTGCAAGACAGCAACCACACTTCTAATGAAGCTTCCCTCCACCGTCCCAGAAAACATAAATTATCCTCCTTCTGTTGGTTTCCTGTGGCTGTCGTAACAAATTACCACAGACCGGATAGCTTTAACAAGAGAAATGTGTTCTCTCACGGCTCTGGAAGCCGGAAGTCTGAAGTCAAGGTGTGGGCCGGGCGGAGCTCCCTGCAGAGACGCAAGGGGAGAATCCGCTTGGTGCTTCTTCTGGCTGCTGGTCGCTGTGGCCTCGTACCTGCCTCTGCCTCCCTCTTCACGAGACCTGCTCTGTGGGTCTCAAATCCATCTCAGCCTTTTTCTTATAAGGACATTTATCTTTGGGTTTCGGGCCCACCTGGGGAATCGTGAGGCCATCTCGACATCCTTAATTACATCTGCACAGACCTTTTATTCCAAATAAGGTAACATAGGTTGGCTTCAGGGACTTGGATGCAGGCAGATGTTTTTGGTGGTTACCATCCGACCCGCTATCCCCGTCCAACCAAAAACACACTAACTCACCGCTTGGCATTGTACCCCCCCCCCACAAAGATAATCATCCCTGTGTTATATCACTTAGCACACTGAGCTCTCCCCCCACTTGATAGACCTTTGAACTACATAACCTCTACTGACTTTACTTTTCGCTTACAGAATCATCACGTGCTTGTTACAAAGGACGATAATAAAAATGAAGCCAAGAGTCTCCTCCAGCCCATCCAAGCCCACCCACACTGTGATGCCTCTGCTGCTTCACGGGGACCAGGACTAGAGGTTTGGCTTGTGTCCCCCCAACAATGTTCTCAACACTCACACAAACATACAAAATAATTTTATTTATATATATACTTACCCACACACATATATAAGGCCTTTGTTCTCATTTTTTTAAATATTTTATTTATTTGAGAGAGAGTGAGAGAGAGCCTAAACAAGAGGGAGGGGCAGAGGGAGAGGGAGAAGGCGGCTTCCCGCTGAGCAGGGAGCCAGATACAAGGCTCAATCCCAGGACCCTGGGATTATGACCGGAGCCAAAGGCAGCCGCTCAACCGATGGAGCCACCCAGGTGTCTCTGTTCTCCCTTTAAAAAAAAAAAAAAAAGTACCAGCAAACCTCTCTTGCTACTTCAGAACATGTGGCGGAATTGCCTCTCAGTGAGATACACCTAGACCTTTTTAGGAGTTCGGACCACTCCCCTGCAGGGAAGCCCCGCAGTTTAATCCATCAATCCCCTGTGGGTAGAGATTACTGAACCGTATTTGACCTCTAAACATGGAGGCATAGACATTCTCTCACGAGTGTGGCTTGGGCTACTCTGATGATGCCCATGAGGATTTTCCTCACCTTTAGGTCTTTAGTACATTTAAAGGGGGAAATTTCCTCCCCCAACCCTATGATAATGTCTGGACACATTTTTGTTTGTCACACCTCGGAGGAGGGGCATGCTGGCATCCTGCGGGTAGAGGGCATAGATCCAACAGAAAATTAGCCAACTCCAAATGTCAAGGGTGCCCACGTGGAGAAACTGGAGAAAAGACATTTTTAAAACTAGGGTAAAACAAATATCTATCCTTCTCATTTATGTGGGTTGTTAATTTCGTCCACCTCTGTTATTTATCCGTCCCTCTTGTCCCACTGAAATAAAATGTTGTGAAATCCTGTACTTCATTCACAAGTATCTTTCATTCTGACCTCCCTCTTCCATGCTTCTGACCTTCCCACTGATCCGTTGTTCTATTCTTAGGCCAGTGCTATTTTTTTAACTTATTTTTCATGACAGTAGGCGAACGCATACTAGATATAAACTCCTGATTCTCATAGCTCTACTCTATCAAACTAAATCTGTCTTGCAAATGAAATACAAATATAATTACAAACCCAGTAATCTTCCAATGGACACAGTGCACCGCCCTAACAGAGGTGCTGGGCAGACATGAATGGGGACTCAGGGCCGTGGGGCAGGCGCGTCCTCTCCAGGTGGGCGTGCTGAGAATATTCTTTGTCATGTGAAGACCTGAGACTCCCTTGTTGTTCCCACTGACGTAAACTTCTGTTGTCACTGAGCCACACTGGTGTTTGGCACTCAGCAAAGGACATCATCAGTGTTTTAAATCTACGTCTGTCCTTCTTCACATAGGATTATTAAATCAGGGCTCCTTAACCACCAGTATAATCATGAAGGCACGTAATTGGAAATCCAAGTATGACACAGATTTTGTGGCAGTCCTTAGTCGTGGGTGGCCATCGGATGACCCAGAATAGGATTATGTTTACTTCTTTGTCATTATTAGTTTAAATTATAAAATTACATTTTGCATAAAATCACATTTTTTGGTTTGCAGAGAGAATTGTCCCATCCCACCAAATAGCCACAGACACCAGCTAGAAAAATTCTCTCTGTGTCTTTCTCCTGCCATTGAGGGTTTTCTCCCTGAAGGCTGAGAGCTCACTCAGCCTGTCCCTGCCTTCATTTCAATGCCATGTGATTCTGATTCCAGAAATGTTATAGAATGTTTTCACATCCGGCCACCCTTCAGTGTTTTCCTTTTTCAAGTTTTTGTGAGAAATGTTTACATGTTTGGACTTTAGGTTTTTTTATTTCCGGTCAGGAGGTATGATTCCTAATGTTCCACGGGAAGAGAGGATGGGCCTCTCTCCTCTCAGTCACCGCTGATTTCATGACAGCTGAGACTTCAGATGTTAAGACTTTCCTCCTGAACATGGTTTGTTTGTTTCTACCGTAAGTCCTTCAATAAAGTTTGATAGTATTCTTTGTTCTGATTATATTTATTCCTGGTTTTTTTAATAGTTTTTGTACCTATTCTAAATGGGATTCCCTCTAATCCCTTATTGCTATATCCAAGAAAAGGGCTATTGACTTTATACATATATAAATATATAAACATATAAATACTTATAATAATATAAAATAAATATGTAAAACTTACATAATATATATTTTATGTATTAATTGCATATGTTATTTATACATTTTATATATACGCTAATATACACACCTATATCCAAATCTCTTGTGAATTATAAATTTTTTTAATAACCTTTCAAGTTGTCTAGGAATATATGAATATTTTCTGAAAACAAATGTTATTTTGAGGACTTTTAACTCTAATGTGTATTTTGCCAACTTCATTTTCTAGAAGCTTCAGCGTCAAATAGGAGCAGCCACAGTGCCATTTTCTCTTCTCTTTGATTTAACAGAAACAGCATTAGCATTTTACCACTCATGTAGTGGCTCACAGTGTTCAGCATATTTACTCAGTTAACTTCTAAGCTGAGGTAGAATTTTTTTTTAATGTTTATTAATTTGAGAGGGAGTGCGCATGCGCATGCACACGTGCCCAAATGGAGGGAGGGGCAGAGGAGGAGAATTCCAAGCAGACTCCCCAGTGAGCGTTGAGCCGGCTTCAGGTCTGGACCCCAGGGCGCATGAGATCATAACCCGAGCTGAAACAAAGAGTTGGAAAGCGAACAAACTGAGCCACCTAGGCGTGCCCAAGCTGAGGTAGAATTCTTATCCATCATCCATATTTTATAATGTATGTCTTTAGAATCGATTGATAATTTCTCATCTTTCTCCTATGAATGAACTAGGAATTGCGTTTTTAGATTTCCTGATGGTGAACCATTCCTTCAATTACACACCCTCCTAGGTTATGCTGTAATAAGCATTCTTTCAATATATTGCTGTATTTTACTGCTAATTACTTATTTGTTTGTTTATTGTTCTATAATCTTTGGTATTATGATTATAATAGATCTGAAATGAATTAGGACATTTCCATAACTTTCCATATACAGAAAATTTCAATAACATAGGAATTATTTTTGAATATAAAATGGATGTTAGCTGTGAATACCAACAGAGCTGGATAAATTTTTGGTATGTTTACTTTTCTGCCATTATTGGACTAATTATGTATATTTTTTAGAAAAATCACCAGTTTCCAGTTTTAAAAGCATTACTGTGGAGTTTCATAAAGTACCCACCTATAGCTTTTTTCTTTTTTGTGTTTATTCTCATGCTTCATACTCCATTCTTAATGTTGAACCTTTTGTATCCTGTCAATTTTCCAGGTCATTCTATGGGTTTGTCTATTTCATCTTTTTATTTTTATTTTTTTAAAATATTTTATTTATTTATCTGACAGAGAGAGAGAGAGAGAGATCACAAATAGTCAGAGAAGAGGCAGAGAGAGATGGGGAAGCTGGCTCCCTGCTGAGCAGAGAGCTCCATGTGGGGCTAGATCCCAGGATCCTGAGATCATGACCTGAGCTGAAGGCAGAGGCTTAACCCACTGAGCCACCCAGGCTCCCCTATTTCATCTTTTTAAATTATGTTGTTTGTTTTAATTTCATTTCTTTCATGTTTTATTTTTATCAGTCCTCCTCTCATAATGCTTGTGCTTATTGTATTCTTCTTTATCTATTTTATTTACTTAAATATAATAAAAATGATGTATTATAAATTTTCCTCCCAGAACAGTTTTGGCTGCATCCACTAAGTTTTCATTTTAATTTTTCTGTATGATTTGTAATTCCAATCTTTATTTACTCTTTCATATGAGAAGTTATTTAGATAAAGGCTTGTAAAATTTCAACAAATCAAGCTTTTGGGTGACATCTTTTCATTAATACTTTTCTAGGTTTGAGGATTTGGGGGTAAAGGATTATGGTTAAAGAATATGACCTATAAAACCTCCCTTATTTGAAATTTGTTAGAGTTTTATTCTAACTGAAGACAAATTGATCTTTGTCCTTATTCTGTGAATTATAAAAGAAGATGGTATATTCTCTGTGTGCAGACGTAATAGAGTTTTGTTGTTCTATCAGATTATTATTGGTTTTTCCTGGTCTCTAGATTTTCCTAATTTTTCATTTTTGAAGAAACTATTTAATATTTAAATCACAGTTTCCATTGACATCATCATCTTTTCTACACATCTAATACACATCCAGATTCATCACACACCAGAGTTCCTGGGACATGTTATCTTTCCTGCATGTAAATCTTTGCTCTGCTGTTATTTATATTTTACAGAGTACTTTCTTGAAATTTTCTGGATAATTACATATCCAAAAATATCAAATTCATTTCTCCTTATGAAGATTATTATCCTGGCAGAATAGAGGATTTTTTTATTGTTTATTTTTCTATTAATAGTTTATAGATGTGCTTCTATTTCTTTTAACTTCTGGTACTGTAGATGAGAAGTCAGATGTAAATATGATTCTCTAGACTTTGAAGCCAGGTTGTATTTATCTAAAAGTCTATAGCTTTGACACTGAGGCTTGTGTTTCAGAAATTTCACCAGGAAATGTCTAGATCTGAGCTGTCCAAAGTGGGAGTCACTAACATTTGACTAATGAAGTGAAAATGTTAGTTAAATAAAATTAAATAAAATTTAAAAGTCAGTTCCTTGGCAATACTATCCACATTTCACATGCTCCAGAGCTCTGTGTGGCTAATGACCACCATGCTGCCCAGCACAGAGCATTTCCATCACTTCGGGAAGCTCTATTGACCAGCTCTGGTCAGGTCTGTTTTACTAGTATTATTATTATTAATACTATCATTAATCTTGCATGACATTTGCTAAAGCCTTTCAACTTCAAAATTGAAGTTTTCTTTAGCTCAAAATGTTTCCGTTTACTTATTTATAACTTCTCCATCTATTCTTTTTTTCCTATTGCAATTCCTTAACATCTCATATGACATCTTAATTCTCTAAATCTCATAACTTTACTCATTAATCTCTCTCTTGCACGTTTCCTTAATAAGATCTTTAATTAAGAGATCAGCAGTGACTATTCCTTTCATCAATTCTTCCATTAAATGTCTTATTTTTTTTTTCATTAAATGTCTTATTTTGAAAAATGTGTATATTAGCTAAAAGTTTCTTTTTAGGGGTCTCTGTGAATGTGTCTCCTTGAAAGTTTCCTTTTTTTTTTAATTTTTTTTTTTTGAGTTATGCTCATCTTCATTTCTTTCACTCTGGCGCCACAGAAATCTAGTTAATCAGTCAGTTGGTCTTCCTCCCTCAGTTGATTCCCTTTCTGAATCTGCCATACTTTTGTGCTTTTCCTTGCTTCCTGTGGCTATGGCTCACTCAGTAGAACCACATCAAGCTCTTGGAGGGAATGGGTGACCTTTGCTCTCATACCTGGTGCAGTGGCACCTCAGGCCATTGTGGAAACTGTGGCCATTTCTTCTGACCCCCTGGGGCCCCCAGTTGGTACCCAGACAGCACACAACTGAAGACCTGTCCCAGATCCCCTCCAGAGCCCCAGGCTTCCATTGCTGAATTGGCCCTCCCAAGTAGTTAGGAAGACTGGCAATGAAAACAAAACTTCCAAATGCCATCATCTAGATTCTAGGCTCCAGAAGTCTCCTATTTTACCTTCTCTGTCATTGATGGAGGGCCCAAGAGCTATTCTGGGTAGAACTATGGTAGACGTTAACTCTGATCATTGGCCCCAAAACCCAAAGGGATTTTTTTCCCCCAAAAAACCATTGGCTAGAGTAGAAAAGTATTGCTCACAAGAGAGTAAAAACTGGTATAAGCTTTCTGGAAGACAATTTGGTGATAAGATTCAAAATTCATAAGATACAGATTCCATTGAGCCAAGCAATGATATATTTAGGTGCTTATTCTGAGGAAATTATTAAAGATATGTGCAAAGACTTAACTATAATAATGTAGTTTAATACCGTTGAAGATAGTAAAACATAAAAAGGTAATAGGTCCAGATGGTAGGCAGGTGAACAGATGTAGACAAGGAAGTAACCTAAATGCACAATAATAATTTATAGCAAATTAGCTTCAAAAAACTGTAATATATGCACTGATATAAAACTAAACAGTTACAGAAAATGATATTGTAGAAGATCATTTGTACGTGTACTGTGATTCCGTTTTATATATATTTAAATCTCGAAATCTCTCTATATTTATATCTCTATCTGCATAAAATGTGGGAGGATAGAATATAACAAAGTGTTTAAAAGCGCAAGATTGATAAGCAATGGTTGGTCATTTCAAATTCTAATTTCTTAAACATCGAACACATTTTGCTTGTGTGATTTTTAAAAAATTAGCAGAATTATTTGAAAACTCATATTTAAAACTCCAGTTGAACTTTTCAGAATCATGTTCAAGGTTTCTAGCAAACTGCACGGTTACGTGATCCCAACTCCCCAAACCAAGCTACAGGGTTACTTGATCCCAGCTCCTCCCTCTTGTCTTTCCCAGATCCAGTCTCACCCCACTGAACCTGCCTCCCCCACATCTCCTTCCATCATTCCACTCCAAATGATGATGATGATGAGCTAATGCACCACATGATCATCATGGTCCAGGAAAATCGCACTTACTGAGATGGAGCAATGCATCATTTCTCGTTCCCCTCCGTTTCTACTTCACCCGAAAAAGATAAAGGGAGCAGGAATGGGTGAGCCAGAGCATTTCACAGGCTGGAGCTGAGGGCTGGGGAGGAGTAGCCAAGGCTGTGCAAATGCCTGTGGTCTTTTCCCAGTATGGAGACGATGTGGTGAGGATTGCAGGTCTCTAGGTCCATTACTAGGGCAGAGGCAGTAAGCAAGACACCTGGTCAGACCAGGGCCAGCTATAAGACTCATTGGTAATGAATGACTCACCTGCTAGTCTGGGCTCCTTCAATATCCCCTCATTGACAATGACATTAGTCTCTATGTCTAAAATGGAAGGATAGAAGTTTAAAACCTGCTACTAGCTGCTCAACCCCATTCCAGGCACCGTATATTGAAGCAAGAGCAGATCAACGTCTCCTCAGCCCAGGCTCTTTGAGGAAAGTGCGAGGGCTGAACAACGGGAGGGAATAGAGAGGTCCGCAGGCCTGTTGGTAACTCTTCATGCTGCTACCCTGTTATCCCCGAGTTCTACTTTCTGGTGAAATAATTAAGAAAACAATGGACAAACTCTAGCTTAGCAGAAAACTAAAGCAAGGTGGCATCTGCATGCTTGGCAAGTCAAGTTCTCTTTAATGCATGATGGTCTTGGAAGTTGCTTCTTGGCACATGTCGTGTGAGATACTACATAATGGAGCCTTCCCCATGGAAACAGGGTCCCCCCGCTTCCAGGTTGTGTGGCCTTTCCAGGACTGAATCTAGTGATGAATATATCTCATCTTAGGATTGGGGGTCCTGTCACTGTTACGCCTCATCCTCTCCCTCCAGCATCAATCCATGAGACAGGGAGCCCCTCCAGGGCAAGAACCCTCTCTCTCCCTATAACCAGAGACCAGAGACCCTGCAGAGCCAAAGGGTTAGGGTAAGAGGCCAAGGCACAGATGTGGGGAGGGGCTCATGACCCTGGGCCTTTCAGTCAGGGGAGCTCACTAGAGGATGAGGACACATTTGAGTCTTTAGTAGAGAGTTTGGTGGGGGGGGGGGGGGTGTCAAAGCAGCAATCCCCCTGCTGCAGAGAGACAGAGAGCTCGGGGCTGTTTCTCTCCAAAGGAAGAGGCATTCTGGAGGTTGGGGTCCTTTGTCTTTTAAAACAAAGTCATTTGCTGCTTTCAGTCTAGTGTGGTCCTCAAATTGTTACGTGTACACAAAAACACCTGAGGATCTTGTTAAAATGCAGATTCTCACAAGTCTGGGGTGGGGGGTCCGAGAGCCGTTGCTGGCTCGGGTCTCACACTCTGGGTAGTGAGACGGTCAAGACCACATGTCACGCAGAAGTCTGTTCTGACTACAACAGAGCATCCTCCATCAGACTGGAGCCGAATCTCCCACCTGCAGTGGGTGTAGAAGGTCAGGAAGAGGCTAGGTGTGCGGAGCTGAGAGGACGGGCTTCGTTCCCAACAAATCCAGCAAGCGCGCTAGCTCTTTCAGTTCATTCTGGGCATAGAAAGGGTTAAAGGGGCCAGAGACAGTGAGAGAAAGCAGCCTTTTCAGGGCATTTCTAACAAGCTGAGCCTGATCCAAACCTTGTTCAGTGAGCACTTACTTTATACAAATAAGCTCACAAGCGTGCACTCATCTCTAATTAAACGAGAAAGAAAGCATTTGTTCTAATTGGACCGCATAGCTCGAGAATTAATTGTGAGATTGTTTAGAATTGCAATCCTGTGACCTGTTCGCCGGGGCGGGGGGCGGGGGAAGAAAACCTACTTCAGGAATCCTACTCTATGTAATTTTTTCTGGGCTGTTTCTCTTTTTTAATTCCTGGAAATCTTCGTGCAGTTTGAACTGATGGTTTACAAACAAAAGCAAAAACTTCTAAGGGCAGCTTACCGCACCGTGTGACAAAAGTGTTGGCAAAGGTGAAGGTAACTCAATTCAGCGTGTATTCTAATGGCCGCTGAGAAAGTGTCCTGATAATTAAGGGTTTGCACCATTTCTATGGGGGGAATCATGAGTCACATTATTTATCACTATCAAAAGAATCACTTTTGTATTCGGCAATCTGGCCTGCCTGGAGACAACAGATACTCTCCCCAAATGCTAGTCTGCAGCCACATTCAGCCAAAGGTGCAGGAGGTTTCTGTGGGCTCATCTGGTGCCCGGGGGGGTGGGGGGCATTCATTCCTGTTGAGTTTGCAAAAGCTTATTTGAGGGGGCTTGGCACCATGCGCTCCCGAGCCGCCCTCCTCAGCTTGGGCTCTGGCTTCTGCATCTTGTCGGAGCTGGTTGTTTGCCTACAGCCAGTACAGCTCATCTAGCTGCAGAGAGACAGGCTGGCCCTTTGCCCTTCAAAGGTTAAAAAAAAAAAAACAACAAAAACAAAACAGATGCAGCTCTCTCATCCTTGACTGCACACCCTGACTCCCTCTGGATCAGGGGCAGATGTCTTGAGAGAACTGGGCAGGCCGGGACCGAGGAGCTCTTTCGCACCTGGGGCCCCAGTCCACTGATGCAGCTCTGGTCGGCTAGCTGTGCTTCAGTTACTAATACTCCACCAGGGGCAAAAAGGAACCTACTTCACTGCCAAGAACTAGCTTGAGCTTGTGAAGCTGACCCTTGGAAGAGTCTTGCTTTGGCTTGTATATGGAAAGAGAACATTTCAAGTTGAATGTCAGTGATGGAGAAAAGGGGGATGCTTGAGATGGTCTTCCCGTAAAATGCCACATTTCGTGTGGAGGATGCTGGACGAGGGCACAGTCGTGAATGGGGCAGACTCCTGCTGGGGGGTTGCCCCCTCGCAGCTTTTACCCCCCCTCCCCAAATATGCAAGTTTGCACAGTTGTTCGCTCTCGAACACAAAACCTGGCTGTTCTATAGTAAGTTTCAGGGATGGAAAATGTAGGAGACTCTGCCAGAATTACATAGTGTGAAGCAGCTCAAAGCAGACCATAGTCTTTTCCAGGATGGAAAAACAGATCTGAACTAAAACCAGGACTATTCTGATTTGAGAATGGATTTTAATAAAGATCCAGCTGACTGTGCCCAGCAGAGACATTGTAACAACGCTCTGAGCAATAGGGTCCACCCTGCCCCCATTCCACCAGGGCTTGTGGAAGACAAATGGGAAATGAAAGACATAAGCCTTCCCCACCAGGTGGGTGCAAACCTAGCAATTAGGAGTAGAGTAGACAGCAGGGAACTTTTCACTAGACTGAGGTTGTTAAGGGCTGGGTTAGGGCTCTGAGTTCCCATCTCCTGACATGAGATCCCATCCCAGACTCAGCAGATCTTTGTGGAATGAATGGAAAGATAACGTAAGACGGGGTGTAAGCGGGATGAAAGACAGATCTCCACAGCCACCGCAGTTCCAAAGGGGACAGACCAGAGTGGTGACAGAGGTCACAGAGTGGTCCTGAATATCTTGTGGCTTCTAAATCTCTTCATTCCTATTCCTGGCCTCTTCTCACTCTACTGAATTTCCTGAGACCACAGCCTGTAGCAGGCTGTATTCACTGCGGAGGAAATTGGACTTATAGACTCCTAATCACACTGCCTATCCTGGGTGAGGTCTTAGCATCGGGTGCTTAATAGATGCAAAAACAAAAAGACAAGAAAAACAAAAAAAGATGCTAATTCATGGTTCATTTTGTTTGTTGCACATGAAATATTTATGCACCAAAAGTTTGTTATCGTGTATTTTACACACATACGATAATATGCCTATGTAAGAGTATTTTAAATATTTTAAAATCCAATGGTTTAAATAAAATTTATTTGAAGTATGTTGTTGTATTAGAATAGTTTAGGCTATGCAATGATTTAAAAAATGAGCTCCAACATCTCAACGGCTTTACACCCAGAAGTTTCTTTCTTGCTTGACTCTATGTTCACGTACATAGCAAGGAGGAAGATTTAACTCTGTGGGAACCAGGCTCTACTATTTAAAACATCTCCTGACCCTACAGGAAGGAGAGATCCAAAAAGGGCCATGTTCTGACTCTTTCACACTTCAGCCCAGAAATGACATAAACCATTTCCGCCTACAGCCTTTTGCTCAGAACTTGTCACAAAACTTAACGGAGAAGTCATCAATCTTAATAGTAAAGCCCAAATTACTTGCTAAGCGGCCTGTTTGAGCTTCCAGGCCACCAAGGCACCCCCTCAGCTGGGTGATATCAAAGTGCCCAGGATTTCAACGTAGAGTCTAGACCGGGGGCCACAGCCTATAGGGGAGGGGCAGAGAGTATGATGCTGAAGACCGAGTAGCTGCTTGGCCCAACTTCCCATGCACAGGGCCTCCCACTTTGTCTTAACATGTTGCCATTTCTCACAAGGGATATCATACAATTCTGGAAAAACTCCAAGTAGACTGAATATTTAAAACAGAAGTTTTTTCCTTTTTTTTTTTTTAAGACCCATTTAGTGTTTCTTTCTATTTTCAAATACTGGGACCCTTAAACACTGGAAATTCAAAACCTCAAACATCCCTGAGCCCATAAGGGAACTGAGCAGGGATAGATAATCCAGTAAGTTTGTTGATGATAAGATTGGTTGAAAATACATATGGGTGTTAGCCCCCTGGAGACTAGCCGCTCTAACCCAAGATCACCCTGTGGTCCTGAGCAGACTCCACCAGGTGGACCACCAGACTCCACCAGCATCACCCACCAGGTGATGACCACATGGAGAAGGGTCCTCTGTGGGTGACCTCCCGACTCAGCTTTTCAGTCCAGCCCGTGCGTACCTGGCACCCAGCCTTGCTGAGGGAGGGCGCTCTGACCGCCCAAACCTCTGAGTGTAATTGAAAGACGTTGGTTAGATTTTTGTGGGTTGAGAGGACACAGGATTAAACCAGTGTGGAGACTCAAGTGTTTTTCAGTGCTGGAAGGGGGGTCCCTGGGGATGGGGGGCCGGGGGTCCCAGCCTGAAGCCCACTAAGCCCCGTCACCTGAACAAATAGCTCCCTGTCACACCGATGTCAACGGAGGGAACAGCTGAGGTTCGGCAGAGCATCTGCTAATGAGTCGTCTCCTCGGTGTCCGCCCTCCCACTGGGGGGCCATCCTGCGTTCTGACATTATTTTCCTTAAGTGAACAAAAGGAAAGCCCGGCTAACTGACTAAGGCAGCACAGTTGGCTCCACCAGCTTCAAGACACCTCGCTGATCACCAGCTCCAGATATTCTCAAAACTGGCCTCTGTAAGCCCTCCTTCTCCGGGAGACAGATGCAAACCAGAGGCCAAGTCCCTTGGGTCCCCAAGCCACCACTCCCTGTGGTGGGAAGAGGCAAAGATGACCATCCTCCAAAGGCTCCCAGCTGGTGAGAAAGCAGAGGAAGAGGAAGGCCTGGCCCCGGGGCAGGGTGGGGGAGGCTTGCTGGGAAGCCGTGTTTATTCTCTGTGCCTCTGGCTCAGGGCTGCCTGGGAACCCAGGGACTTGCCGGAGCCCGGGCTGCAGGTGTGTGGCATCCGGGTAGACGCTGAACCTGAGCCAACTTCAGCAAAGGCTAAAGTGAAACCGAGTAGTGCGGGCAATTGGTCTGCTCTCTCCTGCCAGTGGCAGCTTGTGTCTCACACTGATTTTTTGCATTAAGATAGGGCAAGTGGGGCTGAGTTTCTTGTGCAAGGCAGCAGACAGAGCCAGATTTAGGTCACCTGTTTTCTGAGCGAAGAAAACATTGATTTGGGCTTTCAAAAAGGTTTTTTCCTACTTTTTAAGGTCAAAGAGAAGTATTTAGTAAGTGCTTGATAGTGACTGGCTGTAGGTACTCTATGGAACAGAGTGGAAGATGAAACCAATACCTTTTGTATCCTGCAAATATGAAAAAGTTTAAGGAAGTCTTAGACGGTGAACTTGGCATGGATGACGGCAGTGGGCTTTCACAGTAACATACCAGGTCATCCCCTGTGTAGATTTTTCTCTTCCTTTCAGCTTAACAGTCTACACACCTGGGAAATTCTTCAAGAAATATTCAGGCTGTGCTCCTATATTCAAAAGCATACCAGAGAACCCTGCTTTCAGAGACTCGGGGGTTGTTTTGGTTTTTTGTTGTTGTTGTTGTTTTTTTTCATTTTTGAAAATGATGCCCTTTTGAAGAATGCTTGTATTTGGGCCTCTCTGGCTCACAACACCCCTAGAAGGACTCATGTGAAATGTATAAAGTAAAGAGAGCAACCCCAGGTTGGAATTTACCCAAGCAGATGATCAGGTCAGTACAGAATCAGGTTTTCCTACAAACCCCACAGCCTCCATGTTATCACCTTCTGGGCTATAGACATAAGTGACATAGTGACATAAGTTGCTTATTTCTGACCAGCAAATGGATTTTTCCAGTGGATTCTCAAGCCCCTCTTTCTCTTGTGGCATTGTTCCATTCTGATACATTTATCTGAATTATTCCTATGAGAGTGAAGGGTTGTGTCATTCATTAAGGACCATGAGCCTCAGAGCATTGGGAAATAATGTGTCTAACTTCCCTCCTTGAATGGGGATTCTCCAAAGCAATGAACATAGAAGGAGGTCAGAAAGAATGGATGGCTATTTTTAAAAGATGAGGATAGGCATCTGTGGGTCTTTGCAGTTTATAAATCATCTGCACCACAAAAAGTTCCACAGATGCATCTTGAATATTTGAACTGAATTACTTAAGAAATGGCCAGTGCAAGAACATTAAGACCTCCCTTTGTCTCCAGAAAGAAGGAAATAAATCTCCCATAAGAAAGACACCACCTCACATACCAGGAGATAGAGAGATATCCTTATTGTCAAAGATAGGGAATTCAAGACCAACAATTCTGTGTAAACAAATCTTGTTTCTTTTACTAATTCACTACCCCAGACCCAATTATTTTTAGAATTCCTTACTAATGGTAGCTCCCAAACATAGAAAACATAATTGTCCTGTAAAAAACAAAGATTTATACTTCTTTTTCTAAAATGTACAAAAGCTGCCCCCGTTGGTCATTTTTGTCTCAATTTTGTCACTGGGCCATTGTGAGCATGTAATAAAACTTTAGGTTTTTTCTCCTGTTAAAAAAAAAAAAAAACTAAGAAAGCCAACAGCATAACACTTAACAAAGGAGCCCTCCAATTCCTGTATTTGTATAAAAGGGAAGCAGAATTCTAGATAAGAAAAAGGAATACTTTTGTATTTAAGGATCTAGTCAGAGAAGAAAAACCTCTGGTTGAGAAGGTATGAGTTTAACTCTAAAATAATAAGCCCATGTTGAGGATTCACAGAGATTTCAGCTTTTCCTTTAGCAAATGTCCTACAGGAAGCAAGGCTGAGTTGTCTTTGCTCTTGGAGTATTCAGAGAGTAGTGACAATAAAAGAGTTTGAGCAGAAGGATGTATTAATGAAAGAATTGCAAGTTGCAATAAATGTAGTGAAAAGAGCATGGCGAGTCATCAGAAAAGGCCCATCGGCAAATGCTGTATGTAAGAATGGAGGCCTGGGTTGTGAGAAGGAGCTTCCAAGTAGAAGAATAGCACAGCCAGAGACCCAGAGGCAGGGAAAATTGAACACATTGAAAAACTAAAAGGCTGGTGTGGCTGAACCTGGAAGACCGAGGGTGACCTACAAAGTGCAGCTGGAGACAGGCGGGGCTTTTTAGCCACAAGGAGGATTTTGGATTTTACTCCATGCGCAACTGGAGGGGGTCATAACTGGTAATGATGATAGGGTCCAGTTTACATAATTAGATTATTCTGGATGTTGTGTGGAGAATGGGTTGGGGGTATTGGTGCAGAGAAGAAAGAGAGTAATTCAGGGACTGTTGGAACAGTCTACAGGAACAGTTGGGGCTGTCTACATAAGCAATACTAGCAGATTGGATGAAGTTAGTGATGTGGATTTGGAGGAAGTAGACCAGTTGGATGACCGAAAGTTTGGTTTTAGACCCATTCATTTGGCTCTATCTGCAAGATATCCAAAGAGAGATCGTGAGTAGGCAGTTAGATACATGAGTCTGGAGCTTGCAGATATAAATTTGGAAGTCATAGACATAGTTTACATATCTGGGAATGAATAAATTCACCTGGTGTGAGGCACAGAGTGAGAAGAGGAGCCAAGACTGAGCATTGAAAACCGCCAGCATGTGCACACTAAGTAGTTGATATGTAGCCAGTAGAGGAAATAGGGTTAAGTATTTTAACCCTAGCTCTGTCCCTAACAAGTCTGCCTCCTTGAACAAAGATCTTGAGCATCCTTGAGCAAACTCTGCATCCTTGAGCAAAGAGACTAGGTTGTATGGGCACAAAGTTCCCTTAATGTTTACCACTCTATGATTTTACCAAAAGGCATTTACCCAATACTGCAATCTGAGATATGTTGGTTCAAGACTGATGTGAAAGAAGTCAGCTAGAATGACACCCACCTTCTCTCCTCTATGTTTCTGCTGACAAAATAGTGGGCTAAGTAAATGATGGGCCCAATGTC
>RCUC01148363.1:0-11777 GCA_003697995.1 Taxidea taxus jeffersonii | reverse complement strand
GTAGCTAAATTTTTAAAAATTTTGTGAGCTCTCCTTTTATACTTCCATTTCTCTTAAGGCATGATCTGCTTTGTTATTCTCTCTGGTTATTAGGCTTTGTTTTAGAAATAATTGTTTCTTGGGACGCCTGGGTGGCTCAGTTGGTTAAGCCGCTGCCTTCGGCTCAGGTCATGATCCCAGCGTCCTGGGATCAAGTCCCACATCGGGCTCCTTGCTCGGCAGGGAGCCTGCTTCTCCCTCTGCCTCTGCCTGCCTCTCTGTCTGCCTGTGCTCGCTCTCTCTCTCTCTCTAACAAATAAATAAATAAAATCTTAAAAAAAAAAAAAGAAATAATTGTTTCTTTAAAAGTGTCTGATTCTGGGGGGGCTCTGTCTTCAGCTCAGGTCATGATCAGGGTCCTGGGATCGAGCCCCACTCTCTGCTCCACAGAGAGCCTGCTTCCTCCTCTCTCCCTGCCTGCCTCTCTGCCTACTTGTGATCTCTGACTGTCAAATAAATAAGTAAATAAAATCTTTTATAAATAAATAAATATGTCTGATTCTGGCGTGCCTGGGTGGCTCAGTCATTAGGCGTCTGCCTTTGGCTCAGGTCATGATCCCAGTGTCCTGGGATTGAGCTCCGCTTCAGGCTCCCTGCTCAGCGGGAAACCTGCTTCTCCCTCTCCCACTGCCCCCCGCTTGTGTTCCTTCTCTCGCTGTGTCTATCTCTCTATCATATAAACAAAATCTTTTCTAAAAAAGTCTGATTCTTTCCTCAGTTTTATCACCATACTTATGTCTTTTAAATTCTGGGTTGTGTTGCTTTTTCATATATTCTATCACTTTCTTAATTTCTTTCATCTCATTTTGAAATGCTGTGTTGTAGTTTTCATTTTTTTAGCAGGCACGTCTTTTATGTGTGCTTGCGTTGTCTGTAAGCATTTATTATGCTTCATATACTCCTTTTTTCCTTACATAATTGTGCGTGGGGTTTGATTACTATCCTTTTCTGATGGTTATTTTTAATGTGAAATGGTTTTCCTCAAGTTTCGGATTGAGGGTGGGTCAAGGTAGCTTTCTGGTTCGGGCTCCAGAGCTCCCTCTTGTGTCGCTTTTGTGAAGTGTTTATGGCCTTACATTTTCTATCATTGCGGGTGGGGGCCTGCGTTCCTCTCTCCTGTCTTTAGCTTTAAAATAAGCCCTGCCCAAGAGGACTCCCTTAAAGGGCAAGGGGACTGTGACAGCTAGTGCCTGGGTGGCATGGATGCCCGCAGAGACAGGGCCTGAAGGGGATGGTGGCCGGATGAAAGGATGCCGTCAGAGCATCACCAGAGTTGCAGTGGGGGGGTGAGAGGGGTGTCAGGTACAGGGCTCTAAAGAACCCAAGAAAGCTCGTAAGAGAAAAAGTGAGCTTTAAAATTAGGAAACAGAATAAGAGGTGTGACCACCCAGTCCCCGCAACGGAGGACTTTCTGAACACGAGGCCAGGCTGAGGGAAGCTGTGAACAGTTTAGATTTTTGATAATTATCAGGCACCAGACATTTTAATTTCAGAATTGACATTGCTTTTGCAATTTAGAGGGACCAAAGGACCTCTTATATTCCGAGGGGCAGCCCATATGGTTATGGAGGCTGTCAGAGAACCAGCTTTTATCTTGGGGCAAAAGAAAGCTTCTCCCACTGAAAAAATTATAAAGGGAAGACAAAAATAAATTAACATTTTGATGATACCCTTCAAGTTATACTTGTTCAGCTTATTGGTTGCATGATCTTCCTTTTGTTTGCCATCACTTATTGCACAGAGTACCATACAATGGCTTAGCAAATGGTGTTGGAGCCATCTCCTCTTCGGGTTACTGTCTATTCTGTCCATTTTACAGAACAGATAAGTGAGGCAAAGAGAATTCAGAATTGTCTCACCCAGGGAACCCTGGTGAACTGGGTCTGGAGACCGTCAATATCTAACTCCCTGGGTCTGCTTTATTAGCTTACCCTTCTTTGAATTAATTTACTCATCCCTTATTCCTTTTATCGAGCACTGCCTACAAAAGCCCTGCAGTCTGCCTAGGAAATATTCAGACCCATCAGCCATAGACCCTGTTTGCAAGGACAGGCTTATCATAAAACTGAGGGGAGAAGTCGACACATAACTGTCTAGAATAAAAGGAGGAACCGGGCTAGTTTGGTGGAGGGTGTCCCTGACCCCACCCACAGCTCAGTGCCTCGGGAAGGGATGTTGGAGCTGCTGCCTGTGTGGACGATACCCACCAGTCTGCTGTGAGCTGGGGTTTTCCTGAGATATTCGAGAAACTGTCACTGGTCTGCTCGGCCGCCAACAGCATGAAGTTTTCGCTGGGCTGAGTAGATGATGGGAGGCTGCTTTCAGGCTGGGTGGAGAAATTCACAAGTCAAGAGGATGGGGTCTGTACTCTTGAGAGTTCGTGGCCACCTCTGGCCAGAACCCAGAAGGAACTCACGGGAATCTTCCAGCCTACACTTGGGCACCTGTTCCTTAAACATGAAACTCCAGGATCATCAGACCACAGTTGCCCACCCTCCCCACCCCGCCCTGGGGCAGGATCACCTCCTCCTCTCTCTGATGAGCTGCCATGGCTACTGCTCCAGGACATTAAGAAACCAGGGCAGCTGACTTTGGAAGTCAGGCACAGCCTACCTAAAGCTTTCAACTAAAACAAGAAGAGGAAAGTATCTAGATTGTGAAACCTGAAGGTGTTAGGCAATCCAGCCTATTAAACTCTTTCCTTCTGTGCCTCTACCCTAAGCAGGTCCAGGAAAAGTCTTCTGTGTGTCGAAAGGTGTGGGGTTTGGTGGGAGGAACCTCAAACTGGAAGGGAAAAGCAAATCCTTGGGGGGAAAGATTGGCAGAAACTTGTGATTAAGGGTTAAAATTCTTGATGTATAAAAAACTTTATTTTACAAATCAATTTAGAAAAACACAAAGCTGCTAATAGGAAAATAGCCAAAGAACACAATAGACAATGCAAAAAGAAATATATATATATATATACACATATATATAACAATGTTCAAACTCACTGAAAGTCAAAGAGCGGCTACTTTTTTTTACCTACTGTATTAGAAAATTTATTAAAATGTATACTTCTCGGGGTGCCTGGGTGGCTCACTGGGTTAAAGCCTCTGCCTTTGGCTCAGGTCATGATCCCAGGGTTCTGGGATTGAGCCCCGCATCGGGCTCTCTGCTCAGGGGGGAGCCTGCTTCCTCCTCTCTCTCTGCCTGCCTCTCTGCCTACTTGTAATCTCTGTCTGTCAAATAAATAAATAAAATCTTTAAAAAAAAACAAATAAAATAAAATGTATACTTTTCAATTGTGATAAGGGCACAGACACAGACACTCATTGCGGAAGACTATACTTTGGCATGAGCTTCCTGGAAATAATCTGGCCAAATAGATCAAGAACCTTAAAAATGTTCCTACCCGGGGCACCTGGGTGGCTCAGTGGGTTAAAGCCTCTGCCTTCGGCTCAGGTCGATCCCGGATCGAGCCCCGGGGCTCTCTGCTCAGCAGGGAGCCTGCTTCCCCCACCCCCTCTCTCTACCTGCCTCTCTACCTAATTGTGATCTCTCTCTGTCAAATAAATAAATAAAATCTTAAAAAAAAAATGTTCCTACCCTTTGAATTGTGCTTCTAATAAACTATCCTGAGAAAACAATCATACACATACACCATACACATACATGCTTGTTTCAGCATCACTTACAATAATGAAAAGTTAGAATCAACTCTAAATGGCTGATAACAGGAGAATGGGAAAGTGAGGGTTTTTTAAAAAGATTTTACTTATTTGACAGACAGATGACAGAGATCACAAGTAGGCAGAGAGGCAGGCAGAGAGAGGGGAAGGGAAGCAGGCTCCCTGCTGAGCAGAAGCCCCATTTGGGGCTCAATCCCAGGGCCCCAGGGCCATGACCTGAGCCGAAGGCAGAGGCTTTAACTCACTGAGCCACCCAGGCACCCCTGGGAAAGTGAGTTTTAATGCATTCATACAATGACTGAACAGCATGAAATTATCAAAACGATGTGCATAAAGAACTTTAATAAGAAATGCTTCTGTTATAATCTAAGTTGGAAAAAAAGCAACATTCAGAAACACATTATATATTTAATATCCTCAAATATATAAATTAAAATTAATTTTTAAATGGAAGACTTAAGAAAACGAATGAACGTGAAGGGTGGGAGAAAGAAAGGTAAACTATGAAACAGACTCTTAACTATAGAGAACAAACAGAGGGTTGCTGGAGGGGAGGTGAGGGGGGAGGGATGGGTTAAAAGATGATGGGGATGAAGGAGGACACTTGTGATGAATACTGGGTGTTGTAAGTGATGAATCACTAACTTCTACACCCGAAACTAATATTACACTGTATGTTAAGTGGAATTTAAATAAAAACTTGGAGAAAGATAAATAAATAAATAAATAACTTAGTTGATTAATTAATTTTTAAAACCTGGATTAAATTGACCCTAGCAAATTCATTCTAGCCTCTAACTTTAAAGAATAAATGTTTTCAAAGTTTTAAAATACTCAACAATGGAAAGCACATGCAGAATTCTTCAGTTGATATGAAGAAGACAGCATAACTTTAATGCCAAAACCTAATAAAAATCAAACAAAAAAAGAAAAATAATAAATAAAATGGAAGACTGGAAGGAGATATGCCAGAATGTTCCAAGTGATTGCTTGGGGTTAGAGAGAAGTGGGAGCAGTTTTCTGTGATTTTCTAATTTTCTTTAGTGAGCATTTTTCTATTTTAATACTGGAGGGAAAAAAAACCCAGAAAATTTTTAAGTGAGTAGGGGTGCCTGGGTGGTTCACTCATTAAGCATCTGCCTTTGACTCAGGCCCTGATCCCAAATCAGGCTCCCTGCTCAGTGGGAAGCCTGCTTTTCCCTCTCCCAGCCCCCCTGCTTGTGTTCCTTCTCTTGCTATGTGTCTCTCTCTGTCAAATAAATACATCTTAAAAAAATTTTTTTGAGCAAACTAAGCTCTTTATAGCTGTTTTTTAGGAAAAGTAAATGGATTGGCTCTTTATGTCTGTAGACCTCAGTTTGGTGTGTGCTGTCATTGACCCTTGAAAATGAAGTCTGCCCCCACAAGGGTAGGCTTCAATACCCATCAGTCCTCAGAGGCACAGTGCTCCCCATCCCCCACCCCTTCCACAGGTCTTGAGCGGGGCGGTGGCCGATGGGGGGGGGGGGGCGGGGGGGGGGGGGGGGGGCACTTACTGTTGTTCTAGTGGAGCTGCTGGACATTTTGGGCACCAGGCAGTGAGTGAACTGGATTCTTGGGTCTTTGGTGGTGATGGACAGACCTTTCTGCAAAATTTTCACCAAGCGGATCCAGAATTGAAACACAGCCTCTGGGTGTTTTTCGTGGAGCCTCAGGTAGTAGATCTTTTCAGTCACTGTCCTAACCCGCAGGATGCGTTGGAGCCGGTCACAGATTTGTAGCTCCACAAACTTCAGGGGGAGAATCCTAGACATGATCAGGGAATTCCCATAGTGAGGAGCTCACCCGTTCAGTCAAGTATGCTGTGCCTACCTAGCACTTGGCCCAACCTTGCTAGGTTCCCTCCTCTGCCTGAGCCACCCCAGGGAGGACCCTCCAGCTTTCCCACCCCTTCCGGCCTCGCCCTCCAGCCTCTCTTTACCTGCTGAGGGTGACCACGGGAGCACAGTCAGGAGCGCTCCAGGAGGAAAACTGACCCTGGGGCCAGGTGACGTTGGCCATCAGGAGGACGTTAGGGAGGGGCAAGGAGGGCACCGAGGAGGTCACCCCGAGGATCACAGTGGTAGACCCTTCATATACATCCATCCAGCTGCCGGGCTTAGTGACCTAGAAATCAGCCCCATGTACATGGGTCAGGGAGAAGCAGAAGACAAGGGTGGAAGAATGGAGGTGCTAGAAAGCAGCACGTGGGCTTGATGACATGCTGGGAGCTTCTGTGCTGCTCGCCGGTGTGTGGCACACTGGCCTGGGCCATGACCAGCTTCCATCCTTTTTGGGGGTCTCCCCAAAGAGACCAGCTCACTGGTAACAGGAAATTGGGTTGCTCCTCTTTGTGTCCTCTGCATTATCTAGCTTTAAAGATTTTATTTATTTATTTATTTATTTATTTAGAGATGGTGGGGACAGAGAGTGGGGGAGGGGCGGGGGGGGAGAGGGACAAGTAGACTCTTGCGCTGGGCGGGGAGCCCAATGTGGGGCTCCATCTCATGACCCTGAGATCATGACTTGAGCCAAAATCAAGAGTCAGATGCTTAACCCACTGAGTCACCCCCAGGGCCTCTGCATTATCTAACTTTTAAAGGAGCATTAGTAAGAAAAAGCTGAGAGGCTTTAAAATTTTATTACCCCTTCCTTGGGTAGAAGAAGCCAACAAGGCTTCTAATAATCTGGAAGGGAGACTGTGTAAAGAGAGTTCCGGAAGGGGAAGAGAGTGAGGAAAGAGCTGTTGAATGGGGAAGACCCAAGCAGCGCAACATGAGGAAGGTTTGGGGAGCTTCCTGCAAGGTAAGGGGGGCCCAGCTTGTTGCTGGATCTCGAGTGAAGTAAGAATCTGTTCTCTTGAGCATCTGAGGCTGGGGCAGGACAGGAGCCTGGATGCTTGACACTGGGCCCAGCGTTTCAGCTAAGACACCCCCACCTCACTGTCCAGGGCAGGCAGAGAAGCCTCCAAGGAACTGCAGGGACCAGGGGGACCCTTATTTTCCCAAGACCAGAGGGCCTTCTCCCAATGTTCTAGACTTCTTAGGACCATCAGAACCATTTCACAGTCATGGTGGAAGTGGGGACAAGAGGAAAGCCCCAGGAAGGACTGAAATTTAAGTTCCCACAAACCTGACTAGAAGGTGCTCCGAGAAAAGTGAATTTTTATTTTGAAGGAAGAATTTTATTTTATTTTTTTTAAGATTTCATTTATTCATCAGAAAGAGAGCAAGCACAAGCAGGGGGAGCAAGCAGCATGCAGAGGGAGAAGCAGGCTCCCCGCTGAGCAAGGAGCCCGATGTGGGACTCAACCCCAGGACCCTGTGATCATGACCTGAGCCGAAGGCAGATGCTTAACCAACTGAGCCACCCAGGTGCCCCTCAAGTAAATGTTTAAACCCCCCCCATGGGGCAGCTTCAGCAGGCAGGCTTTCCCCCTCCCTGGTACTGTCTTGAGTTTCCTGCTGCCTGAGTCATTATGTATGCACCCAGAGAATCTAAACAGTTTTAATATCAGGTCAAAAAGAACATATTAAGAGAATAAGCCTCCTGCCAAATCACCACAGCCCAGTAGAAATGACTGGAAGTTGGTATCCCGAGTCTGGATCTCCCATGTCACCATTCCTTCTCCACCAAAACTGCGTGAGGAAGGAGCACACCCCTCATGTGGCCGGCGGGTGGCCACGCTCTGCAGCCCCCTACAGTGGCGCAGGAACTGGGGAGCGCCCGGGGCCCTGAATGACCGTCTGAAATCTGAGGGACCCCGTCAAGGAGTAGCTCACTGTTGCGTGAAGGCGTCTCCAAATGAAGCTCAGATGTCTACTCTCTCCTGTAAGTCCTCGCTGCTTTGTGACTCCGTCACACGGATTCCTGGCTTCAGACCCTCCTGTGCATTTCAGCCTCCTGCTTTCATCTTGGGACTTGAAATCCCTTGGCCTGGAATGTCCTCCCCCTGCCCTTCCACTTACCAAAGTCTCAGTGATACCTCAAAGAACAGCGTAGCCCCCCTTCTTCTGGGGAGGCTCCTTCAACTGCCGAAGTCCCAAGACTGTTCTGAACTCACTAGACACTGGCGCCCCCTCTCCCTGCTCATGCTTTAGGGATCAGCTGGTCCAGACCACCTGACAGAGCTTTCATAGCAGTTACCATTTTATAGCATGCCCCTTAAATTGACAAATTCATAAGTTCCTTGGCCAGGGACACTATCTGATCTCTCTTTGCGTCTCTTGCCCTGCATGCAGCACATAGCTTTCCGACAGAGGAGCTGGGCATGGCACACCTGCAGAGATCCCTCAGGTCTCCACTAGACCTCTAGAGGGAGTCGGTCAGCCCCTCAATGAGATGTCATACTTTTTTTTTTTTTTTTAAGTAAAATCTGCTCCAGTGTGGGTCTTGAACTCACCATCCTAAGACCAAGAGTAGCTTGCTCCACTGACTGAGCCAGCCACCCACCCCAAGCTATATTAAAATGACTGCCCCAGGGACATCTGGGTGGCTCAGTCGGTTGAGCGTCTGCCTTCAGTTCAGGTCATGATCCCAGGGTACTGGGATCGAGTCCTGCATCAGGCTCCCTGCTCAGCAGGAGCATGCTTCTCTCTCTGCCCGCTGCTTCCCCTGCTTGTGCTCTCTTGCTCTCTCTCTGTGACAAATAGATAAATAAATTTAAAAAAATCTTAAAAAATGAAAAAAACCAAAATGACCACCCCGTACTCTCAATGGCCCCATGCTTCCCAGTCCAAAAATGCTCACTTCCATTGGCCATATCACCACCCTTTAGGAAATATGAGATCTGGGCAATGCTGATTCTAGGGGCTTCATTCTCAAACAAAGCTACGTCTAAGCCATCCCAGAGAGAGGAGGTTGGATTTCAGGGCAGGAATTCTGATAGCAACCTTCATTCCCTCTAACCAACCATCCCCTTCCTAGTGGTCCTGGGAGGGTGTCTATGGACCCCACTTGGAGAGTGGGCTCTGATGTGCCCTTCTGCAGCATATAATTCTGTTTCCTGGAAGCACAGGACCTGTGGGGAGCCCCATGATGCCATAGGCACAAACTGGGCTGAACTTGGGATCCAGACCCTCTGGTTGTCTCCAGCCATAGCGGCTTCCTTCTCCTCCCCGGGACTTTCAGAGGCTATGGCATTTTTGGATCAACCCTTGGGAGGAGGTTTTGGAAAGGGAAAGGGAGCGGACTCTGAGCTGCACACGGGTACCTGGATAAAGTTGCTTTCAAACACCACCGAGTCGGAGAACAAGTTGAATTCTGGAGAATGAATCAATTGACAAAGAAGGCCATCTTCCACCCCAAGTTCCACTCCAGGGCCTGGTTCCCTGACCTCAGGTGGAAGGCCCCTAATTTTACTCATTGGTTCTTGGGAAGAATGAGCTGGGGACCATCTCTGGGGCTCCACGCAGACCCAGCCCAATTCCGAGATGTTGGTGTGACCACTACTCCCCCCAACCTCCACAGCTCCACCTCCCCTCCTCACTTACAGGCTGTCCACCAGGCCAGGGAGGGCCTGTCGGCTCACAATGGCAGGCATGACATCAAGGAATGTGATGGGTAACAACAGGAAAGCAAAAATAGAAGAGGCAAGGAAGGGGGGAGCAGGGATTTTTTCCCTCCCCTTTCCTACACACTACACATTATCAGTAATGTAGTCTTTGTCCTTTTTTCAATCTCTTTGTATCCATGAGGAAAAGGACTGCCCCATGCTTATGCCAAGAGGGTAGTGAGCTGACCAGACCAGCAAGGCAGGCTCTCAGGAAACCGACGGACTTCAATCCTCTCCCCCCATGGGGAAGCCTCTCACAAAAACTTTCTCTGAGCGAATTGATTGCATAAAGTCAGGCCCTCACCTGGCCAGAAGAGCTCAGGACAGAGGCAAGCAATTCATCCCAATCTTTCCTACCCCATTTCATGGGATAATATGATAATTTTTTTTTAAACCAGCTGTTAACAAAGCAAAGAGGCTTATTTATTTTTGGGAACAGCGGGCAAATGAGGAAGTGAGGCCCAGTGGTCTGCCAGAGCTAGAGCAAAAGAGATCGTGAAAACTTAAATTTTCAGGAACTTTGCAGGACTGTTGTTAAAAAACACAGCCATTATTAAAAATTAAATTATATAAACATACATTTAAATAAATTATACAAAAGCAAAGTTCATGGCCCACACTCATCTTCTGAATTATTTTACTACTCTCTAGAGGTTATTTACATCTCTTCTACTTTCACGGTAGACATACTATATAATGGTGCACTACGACTGCCTATCTCTTCTCTGTGTGTGTTCTGGAACTTCCGGTCACTTCCTTCAAACCAGCTGTGCTGGGACTTATTCACACCAGGGAACCGGTAAATGTTACAAATTACGCCTTGAGGTATTGTTTTGTTGGCTGTGTGAAGTTACAGAGAAATGTTAATGATGCAGTAAACTTTAAAGTGTCTGTAGCTGTTACAGATTTCTCTGTAGACACGAGCAGATCTGAGGAGTCTCCCAGGATATTGAAAGTTACTGTCTGATTTAGCAAAGAAGTTGCTTAAGTCAACTGATGAACATGTGAGGTTCCAACATACAACTTGCTTAGTTCTCTTTCATCTCAGTCATCGATGTAAGTGGAGAAGTCAGCCAACACTCATGTCAGAACGACACTTGTTTGTCAGTTGCAGAGGCTGGCTCGGAATGCAAGAGTTTGACAAAAATCAGTGCAGGAGGGGGCACCTGGGTGGCTCAGTGGTTTAAGCCTCTGCCTTCAGCTCAGGTCATGATCCCAGGGTCCTGGGTTCAAGCCCCACATCGGGCTCTCTGCTCAGCAGGGAGCCTGCTTCCTCCTCTCTCTCTGCCTGCCTCTCTGCCTACTTGTGATCTCTATCTGTCAAATAAATAATAAAATCTTTAAAAAAAAAAAATCAGTGCAGGATTTCTGCGAGAATCAACTGCCTATATGAAATGTACAAGAGTACTGTATGTTTTGTTGTCAGTTATAAATTGTGTGCTATACATACTTTATGTCAGTACATTGTTTTTTTAATATTTTATTTATTTATTTCACAGAGAGAGAGACCACAAGTAGGCAGAGCAACAGAGAGAGAAGCAGGCTCCCTGCTGAGCAGAGATCCCGATGCGGGGCTCGATCCCAGGACCCTGAGATCATGACCTGAGCCGAAGGCAGAGGCTTAACCCACTGAGCCACCCAGGTGCCCCCAGTACATTGTTTTTTTAAAGATTTTGTTTATTTTAGAGATAGAGTGAGCAAGTGCGGTGAGGAGCAAAGGGAGAGGAACAAGCAGACTGTGCTGAGCTCAGAGCCTGATGTGGGGCTCGATCCCACAGTCCTGAGATCACAACCTGAGCCAAAATCAAGAGTCAGATGCCCAACTGACCGAGCCACCCAGGGACCCCAATGTCAGCTAAATTTTAGAGAAAACATATATAATTATATGTAATACATATATGTACATATAGGTATATATACATATGTATGTATATATATTATACATACTTGTTATAATATATAATTAATACAATTACCATTTATAGTACATAATTTTGAATTATAGGGTATATACTATATAATTATACATTATATGCTATATTATGCTATATAGGTAATAACAATATATAGCATGTGTATTACGTATGACTATTGTATTATATATTATATATATTCCCCCTTGGAGAGCTGGTGTCAAACATTTACTAGTATAGCATTGTAGTGGCACCAACTTCTCTCCTCTCCTCACAATCTATTTTTGGCACCATGACAAGAAACATGCACTCAAAGATTTCTTCAGGTTGCATGAAGTTGAGGAGGGTGCAGAAAATAGTTATCCCTCTGACTATGACTGGACAGTTACCAGGCTCTTTCACTTTGGTGTTTATACAAAGAGCAAGCCAAGGAGGTAACTCAGTTCTCCCATGTCTTTTAAACTCCTGAGACACACACTGGGGCAATCCTCCCATGCTTGGGGTTAAATTTCCTGGTGATTCTCTTAACATTAGGTGAGGCCTGCTTCTCACTGGTGTTTTTCCAAAGCTGATGCCAAC
>ML106207.1:16105-60542 GCA_003697995.1 Taxidea taxus jeffersonii | reverse complement strand
AAAAAAAAAAGCATTCAGATTGGAAAGGAAGAAGTACAATAGTTTCTCTTTGCACCTGACATGATCTTAAAGGTTGAAAACCCTAAAAGCTCCACCAAAAAACTGTTAGAACTGATAAATGAATTCAGAAAAGTTGCAGGATACAAAATCAGTTGTGTTTCAGTACACTAATAACCAACTAATTGCAAAGGACATTAGAAAACTATATCAATTTCAATAGCATCTTAAATAATAAAATACTTAGGAAAAAATTTAACCAAGGGTGTGAAGGACTTGCACACTGAAGATTATAAAACGTTGATTAGAAAAATAAAGAAAACACAAATAAATGGAGAGATATCTTATGGTCATGAGTTAAAAGACTTAAATATTATTTAAATAATACTAATTTATAATACTTAAATAATACTATTAAATATCCACACAGTCCAAAACTAGCTCTAGATTCAATGTAACCCCTATCAAAATCCCAATAGCATTTTTTATAGAACTAAAAAGAACAATTCTAGAATTCATATGGAACCAGAAAATACCTCAGGTAGTGAAAACAATCTTGAAAACGATCAAAACTGGAGGCATCATACTCCCTGATTTCAGAGTGTATTACACAAAGCTATTGTAATTAAAAAAGTATGATATTCATATGAAGAGGGACACATAGGGGTGCCTGGGTGGCTCAGTTGGTTAAGCATCTGCCTTCAGCTCAGGTTATGATCCCAGGGTCCTGGTACTGAACCCCACATTGGGATCCTTGCTCAGCAAGGAACCTGCTTCTCCCTTTCCCTGTGCTCCATCCCCTGCTTGGCTCTCTCTCTCTGTCAAATAAATAAAATCTTAAAAAAAGAAAAAAAAGGACAGACACACAGACCAATGGAATAGAATAGAGAGGGTAGAAACAAATCCATGCATATATGGTAAACTGATCTTTGATAATAATGCCAAGAATACACATTGGGGAAAGGATGGTCTCTTCAACAAGTGCTGGTGAGAAAGATAGATATATACATGTAAAATAATGCAAGTGGACCCTTGTCTCACATCATATAAAAAATCAATTCAAAATAGATTAAAGACTTATATGTAAGACCTGTAAATATAACATTCCTAGAAAAAACGTAGGGGAATATCCTCATGACATTGGTTTTGGCAACAATTTCATGAATGTGAACCAAAAGCACAGAAACGAAATCGAAAGTAAGTGGGCCTACATCAAACTAAAAGTTTCTGCACAGCAAAGGAAGTAAAAAATAGGGTGAAAAGACAGTGTATGGTATGGGGGAAATATTTGAAAACCATCTACCTGATAAGAGATTAATATCTAAACTATATTAAGGAAAATGATATTGCTCAATAGTGAAATAACAATCTGATAAAAAATAGGCAAAGGACCCAAAAGACATTTTTCCAAAGAAGACATGCGAGTGGCAAATAGGTACATAAAAAGATGCTCAATGTCACTGATTGTCGGTGAGATGCATATCAAAACCACAGGAGAGATCACATCACACCTGTTATGATAGCTATATATAAAAAAAGAACAGACAACAAATGTTGAAGATGTGGAGAAATTGGGACCACTGTGTCCTGTTGGTGGGAATATAAAATTGTGCAGGACTTCCCTCTTTTATTTTGAAGACTGAATAATATTCCGTTCTCTGCACATATCACTTCTTTTTTATCCATTCATATATCAGTGGGCATTTAGGTTGTTTCCACATTTTCCAGTGTTCCAACGAATATAAGAGTGCTAATATCTCTTCCTGATCCTGATTTTGATTCTTTCTGATAAATGCTCAGAAGTGGGATTGCTGGGTCATATGGCAGTTCTATTTTTAATTTTTGAAGGTCATGGTTTAGTCTGTTATACTTTTCAAAGATGAACACAAGGATTTGGAAGTAAAACATATTCTTTTAATTGGTATCACTGTGAAGAGTTTAGACCAGTGAGTAGGAAGCAATATGTAGTTTTATTAATATAAATTTCAGACTTAGAATATTGCCTTTTTTTTTGTGGGCGCATCTTAATATCTGGTAGGCACTGTTCACCCATGAACTTGTCTTCCTGACAATGACTCCTTGATTTTGTTTGTTTGTTTGTTTGTTTGAGATGTAACTGACATATAACATTATATTAATTTCAGCTGACACATAACATTATATTAATTTCAGGTGTATATTAATTTCCTTCTATACACAGAAGTAGGCCTATTATACCTTTTAATCTGTTGGGTGTATGCATGTGCTTTCATTTAAGATTTTTGACCTGAAGGAAAGTGGTGAAAAACATGTATTGTACTAGGAACTTGGGCTTCAATTACAAGCAAAAGAATTTGAATTGTAAAGAATTTGAATACATAGCTGGGGGGTGGATTCGATAATATGTAGTTGGGGATTGGGCAGAAGGAGGGAGGTTTTGTGTATATGAGTGTATACACTTGAAACAAAGATTGTCTTTAAAAATGTACCCATTCATTAACCATTTAGGGTTTCTTATTTACAAAACAATTTCTTCAAGATGTTTTTCTCCTGTTGAAATACCATCATCCTGGTCTTCAGGTGGTGAAACATTAAACAGTAATTGTAAATAACAAGTGACTTTGTCAAAACAAACATAATGTTGATTAATGTGAACATGAAGCCCGTAACATAGAAGTCCGCTAAAAATAAAGATAAACCCATAGATATACTCTACTGTAGGAGACTGAATCATTGGTGTCAAAATTAGAAACAAAGATATAGCTATGGATCCCAATACAAATGGCAAATGCACCTGAAAGTCAAAAAAGAAAAGAAAATTAGCGATGACTTTTTCCTCGAGAGTCCCTATAAACAATAAAAGAACATTCCCTTTCTATTTGGAACAAATGTTTCTAGCCACAAGGGAGAAAAGTGCAAATATATTTTCACATATATTTAAGGAGACAGTCTTAGTATTGTATTATAGAAAGTAAATCAGTGGCAGGCTAAATAATTGTAAAAAGGTGGAACTATTTATTTATTTATATTTATTCCATAGTTCTTATGATTACCTATCTATTGATCAGGTATTGTCAATTACTTACTAAAATCAGTACTTTGTTTTTTGGCATACGAAAAAAGATACATTATAAGAAATCTTTGTCAAAAGATAAAAAATTAACTCTATCATACTGGTATTAGTCATTGAAGCTTGCTTTGTGTTGGGAATTTGGAAACCAGCCATGCATGGCATAACTGTAATATTTGGTTATAATGTTTCTTTAGTTGGGATGTGCCAGTTTTTCCTGGAGTAGAACTATTAATTAGTAAAAACAACAGAAAGGTTGGAATCAGAAAAGTCTGGTTGGAAATGCAAGCTTTACTCTATTTTTAAAAAATATGTTATTTATTTTTTTGAGAGAGAGGGAGAGAGACTATGAATCAGGAAAGGGTCAGAAGGAGGAGAGGGAGAAACAGACTCCCCGCTGAGAGCGGAGCCTGATCCCAGGACCCCCAGATCTTGACCTGAGCTGAAAAGTCAGATGCTTAACCAACTGAGCCACCCAGACACCCCCAAACTCTGCTATCTTCATTGTTCATTCCTTCAAGAAATAGTCACTGAATTCCTATATGCCATTTGCTAGACTAGGGATACAGAGGTATTAGGACAAATAAAGAAGGTTCCTCTTCAAGGACCTTAGTGCCACTGTCTGGTTGTATCACTTTGGACTATTTAATTAATCTGGTCCTCAGAACCATTTCCAGAAAGGAGCCAGGAGAAGGCCCTGATGTGCCAGTCCTGTGGGGCTTTCACCACCAGCGGCCACGGTCGCTGTCACTGTACAGTGAAATCCCTGGGACCCTGCACCTTGTCTCAGCTGAAGGAAGCTACAGAGTGGGCTGGTGGGTGCTACAAGAGAAATGTGTTGAGGGGTTTTCAATAAAATATTTATGATATATCTGTGTTATTGCCATTTAAATATTAAGCCGATGTTGGGGGAAAAATGGGTCCTCTCAGACCCATTTGCAAAATGAAGTTTTATCTAATGCTGATCTTTTGAAGTCTTCTTGAGAATTACATAAAGAGTACTTCCGTAGAATGTGCTCAACAAAATGGCATTTCTTAATTAACTTTGTAACAGTGATTTGTACACATTTCTTACACTTCTATGAAGCTAATAAGATTCTTGATTGAAAAATTCATTTTTATTTCTCTGGTAGAGTGCCTGAAACACAGTGGATAGTTACTGCATATTTGTTGAGTAAATGGATGACTCAAATCCAAGATATTATCATTCACTTTTTTCAACAGGAGGCATGGCTAAAGAAGGAGCCATTTTGAAAAAAACAAAGTCAGGATTATCTAGACTAGTGTTTCTTAAATATGGCCAGTAGACCTCTCTGGATAAGAACCCCCAAGATAATTGATAAACATATAGATTCCTAGGGCCCAACTGACTCCTACTGAATTAGAATCCTCTGGTGTGTGTCTGGGAATCCATATATTTTTTTAAGGATTTTATTTATTAATTTGACAGAGAGAGAGATCACAAGCAGGCAGAGCAGCAAGCAGAGAGAGAGAGGGGGAAGCAGGCTCCCCACTGAGCAGAGAGCCCGATGTGGGGCTCGATCCCAGGACCCTGAGATCATGACCTGAGCCGAAGGCAGAGTCTTAAACCACTGAGCCACCCAGGCGCCCCTGGGAATCCATATTTTAAAAAGCACACTTAAGTGGTTATTATGGTCACTGGTATAAAATATGGGACTCTTGTTTTACTTTCCACATAGTTCCTACAGCCAGAAAGTATCTTAAATGGGCTATTTTGGTTATGTTTATGATATGATTAAAGAATAAAACAGACTATTTGAAACCTCTTAGGATTTACATCATAGCAAGGTATGGCTTACATTATACTAAGGCAAAATAGATGAAAATAAGGAAGAGAAAGAGGGAAATAAACACCGATAATGAATTTGGTTCACAAAATACATGCCACAAAGCCTCATGTAGATTCTGAGAGCAGGTCATCAAAAAATACAAGCAAAATCTGTTATCTAGGAGAGGCCCAAATATTCTTGATGCTAAGGTCAGAAAAAATTTCCTAAATAGGTTCTTATGGGATATGATCTTCACCTCGGATAATTACATAATCTCTGAATTTTGGAATTCTCTTGGATAAGCAGTTTGATTAAGTGTACCTCTACAGCCTCTTTGGCCTGAATCTACTCATGCTTCCTTCTAATTCATTCTCTACACTATTGTCAGAATGGTCTTTTTTGAATGAGTCTGATTATTTCTTATGCCTATGATTGCTTAGGCAGTCACTACATTACACAGATACTCCCATGGAAGGGGACAGAGGGGGCTGATATCTGGCTCATTAGGCTCTGTGACAGGGTATGGAGCTATGTCCACCTAGAGGAAGGGATGCTTTTTTATATTTTACACAAAGGTACTCTAGGAGCCTACAGTGGCTCTACTGGCATTACCTAGAAGATAGTGCTTTTATTTTAAGTTCAGGTTCACAATTTTATAATCACCCAAATTGATGCTTAGATTAACATCTTATAGAAAACAAGGACTCTATTAAGGACATAATCAAGAATGGCATGCCACATCACCTATGTTGGGATGAGCACTGAAGGGTGATTTTGAGTTGGGCCAATATCCCCCACCCCAAAAGCATTATTATGTAGTTCCTAGAAGATGAAAAAAAAAATGATAACATCTATCTTCCTTCTAGAGAATCAGTTTTGACCTTTTACTCCTTAAAAATCAAGCCAAAAAGTAGCTCATACAGCCAATTATACATCAGTAAACTGGGACATGCAGGTCCAGATCAGATGTTTTATAAATTCGACTCACAATTGGTTAGGAGCATCCCCTGTGGATAAAAAAGAATTATATTCCTAGATAGAGAGTAGATATTTAATATTAGCATTTTTATCTTTATTTACCTTATAAGGTCTAGGTAGATTGGGTTCCTGGTACCTTAGTTTAAGTAAACCTATCATATACAGTCCTCTTAAAATCCAGGTTGCTAATCCCGAATATTTTATTAGATTGATTAAATCTGAGGATATAATAAGAAAAGAAGCTAAAATGATTATCTGGGTGATAGCAACAGTTGGACTGAAGTAGTTATTGAGCATAGAGAAGATCAAAGGCAGTTGTCCTTCTTGGCTTGCTGTGTAGAACAGTCTTGAGGCTGAAAGTATTGTACAACACATGTTGCTAACTATTGAAGTTGAAATCCCAAAAGAAATGACCCATTGCATGGAAGGGATTACTTTGTCCATCCAGGTGACAGCAACAGCATCTAAAAAAATTTTTCAGAAAAGTCAGTCACTTTTGCTTGATTTCAAATATGGCAATAGTTCTTTACTTCTTACATCTGTACTTTTGGTAATAAGACTTTGCCCCTCTTTCTAAGAGGGAGTGTGTTTCTTTACCAATTCTTGAATATGAACTGGCCCAGTAGTCTATTTTGGCCAATAAAATGCATTAAAAATAGTGGTTTGCCAGCTCCGAACCTACACCTTGAGAGGTACCACAGACTTCTGTTTACTCTTTGGGGATACTGCTTAGTACCATGTAAACAAACTCATTGTATTCTGTCAGAGACAAGCCATAATAACTCTGGAGCCATGAAAATGCACCTTATAGGCTTCCTAATACAGGGAGCATCACTGATCTCGGGCCGCAGCACAACACCAGCACAATGAAATCCATTGTGGCATTTCTACCAAAGCCATGCCCTTACAGGTTGTTCCCAGCTAATGACTGTGAGGTAGAGACACCAAGAAGTACTCCTGTTTCTGATGGTCAACTTTGGCTAACGGGCTCCCTGGCAGATGTGCCAAACCTTCCCTTTACTACCTATCAATCTATGGTGTTTTTACCTATCTTTCCCTTTTTTTTATTCCTTCACTTTGGGTCAAACTTGCATTGTGGTCCCATGGCTCTCTAGCCTTACCTGGCTTCCTTCTTGGTTTTCTAATGCACGCATTTTTTAAAAATAAAATCCTTGCACATTTAATTATTTATTGGCATTTGCTTCTCTCTCTGTCTTTTAACTGTGTTGACTTTTCTTTCTTAAGATTTTATTTATTTATTTGAGAGAGAGAGCATGCTCATGCATGCACATGAGCAGGGGTAGGGACAGAGGGAGAAGCAGACTGCCTACTGAGAGTGCAGCCTGATCCCAGGACCCCGGGAACATGACCTAATCGGAAGGCAAATGCTTAACAAACTAAGCCACCTAGACACCCCTAAGATTAATTTTTGAATAATCTGTACACACAATGTGGGGCTTGAACTCACAAGCCCAATATCAAGAATTGCATGCACTACTGACTGAGCCAGCTAGGTGCCCCTGACATTTGCTTTTCAAATGACTCAAACTGTCCTACCATCTTAGGCCCCCCAAAATAGGAAAGCATGGCCAACCTGGATATAGCTATTTACCTAAACTGCAGGGGGCTTCAGACACATGTATGACTCTAGGAAGCAACCAGAACTGCCTTGCTGAGCCCAGCATAAGTTGCCAACTTGCAGAATTGTGAACCAAATAAGTGGTGGTTGTGAGCCGGTACATTCTGGGCAGGCTTATTTTGCAACAATAAATGATAGAGCCATAAGTACTATGATTAAAAGTAAAAAAGGAAAAGATTTTCAATGGGGTAAATATTATATACTTAATTGAGACAAATAACTGATACTAAAAACATAAGAAATTATGTTATAAGGGTATCAAATGTCCCACAAAATTTCTCTGAAGTTGTTGACTTCGGGTTATAGTTAAAGTGGAGTTCGAAATTGTATGATATGATTACAATATCTTACTACCTATGATGTGCTGGTCTTCTTCAGTGATAATTTGTTGAATTAATAGTTCAGTTCCTTTTCTTTTTTCATTTTCAAGTGCTTGCACAACTACAGTTTGCCTTTAATTATTTGCAAAATTAGAAGCGCTAAGCTCTGTTTCTATAGATAATTTCTGTTCTAAAACTTAGGGAACTTGTTATTAATAACGTTAATAATCCTAAAATTCAGAGAGGGATGATTGCAATTATATTCTAAGTTTATTCACTATACACCATAATTTTAAACTGCATTTCAAACTTTCTAAGACTAGCTTTTGCATGGGGTTTAGGAGGCACTTGTCAGGGCTCAAAGGATATTGAACTTAGACTCAGTATTACTAGTGTGATATCAATCCCAAGGTAGGTATCTAAGTCAGGCTGGTGAGATGACATTGTCGGGGGGAGCGCAGAGAGTAGTGTCTGTTCTGGAAATGGTAAGTTGTTCAGGAAGGGTGATGTGTGGTGAGGCTGGGCATGCTCACGAGAGAGCAAGGGGTGAGGCTAGAAAGTTAGGCTTAGCTCAGATCTCAGAGAACCTGTGACGGTCAGCTTAGAAGTTGCTCTTTGGTGAAGGGGGGTGGTGACAGGGCGGTTGCAGCAGTTGTGAGAACGAGGTTGGGAGGAGTTGCAAGAACACAAAACAGCAAGAGTATTCAAGCAGGGGAGTGACAGGATTAGATTTGGGTTTTCTGACATCTCTAGAGACTGAGTGGTGACTGGATTGGAGGGAGAATAGAGGTGACTATAAATTAGGAGGTTGTTGCCGTAACTCAGAAGAGAAAAATGAGTGTCTAGGCACGGAGGGTGGGCATGCAGAGAGGGGAATACCTGATGAGCTGTTAAGGGGGTAGATATTTATAGGACTTGCTGACTGGTTTGTAGGTGTGTGTAAGGCAAATTACAGTTCTGTCCCTCATTTTAATAGTTAAGAAAAAAAAAAGTCTCCTTTAGTGTGTTTCTATATTCCTGTGAGACCAAATTATGGGAAAGTATAATGGTTACCTGTTGTGTTCACTTATTAAAATTTGTATTTTCCGGGGTGCCTGGGTGGCTCAGTGGGTTAAAGCCTCTGCCTTCGGCTCAGGTCATGACCCCAGGGTCCTGGGATCGAGCCCCGCATGGGGCTCTCTGCTCAGCGGGGAGCCTGTTTCCCACCCCGTCGCCCCCGTCTGCCTCTCTGCCAAATAAATAAATAAGATCTTTAAAAAATTTTTGTATTGTCCTTTTAGAAGCAACATAACATTTTTGTACTAGTAGTGTCAGAGAAGATGCATAAGGACACCTTTTGACTTTTTGAACCTTGTATAGTTTTTTCAAAATAAATTTCAAAGCTTCTTATTTTTCTAAAGGCTTTGCACATCAGACTGATCCTCTTTGGGACCTTTGCCTTAAAAACCTTTCCACTGCAGGTGAATTCTAGTTACTGAAGTGCCCCACTGTCTTGGTTGTAGTCACAGCTCCTCCCAAACCACACACTGTTTGTACGTGGTCGTATACTTCTGTGCCTGTCTATACAACATTTTTGTACTTATATATTTTTGCTGCTGTATTACTTGACTTCCTCTAGAATAAAGACTGAGTTGTTCTCAGTAAATGAACTTTCTAGATAACTTCTTTCAGGATTAACTATTTTTTTTAAGTTAAGATTTGGTGGAATTTTTTGAATATATTTCAAATACTACTCTGCCTTTTTAAAGTGAATAGAATATAATTTAGCATTTTCCTTCTTCCTTTTTAAAAAAGATTTTATTTATTTATTTGAGAGAGAGAGAGAGAGAGAGAGTGAGCGAGAAAGAGCATGAGTGGGGAGGAGAGGAAGAAGCAGGCTCCCCAATGAGCAGGGAGCCCTATTCAGGACACCATCCCAGAACCCTGGGACCAGGACCTGAGGCAAAGGCAGATGCTTAACTGACAGCCACCCAGGTGTCCCAATTTAGCATTTTCTTAAAGACTTGGCATTTTCATAAAAATGTGTTACGTGATTTTGTGGAAATATTATTTGGCATTGGAAAAATGATATTTTTCCTGACCCTAAGTACAACATGCTAATCATGGAAAATATGAACAATATGAAAAAGGAAATATAACTGTGACACCACTTACTATTAACCTTTTGTTGTATCTCTGTTTAGTCACATCTATGGGTGTCTCTTATATGATTATTTCTTAATGTAACTTATTATCCCATATATATTAATACGTGCTGGTACTGCTTTGATTTGGTTTGTTTGTATTGAGGCATTTTAGAATGGTGGTTGAAAACATGGGTTTTGGATTTGGACCACCTGGGTCTGAGTCTGTCAATTACCAGGTGTGTGTCTTTGAGTACCATACTTAGTGGAATGGAGAAGAGTGTTTTGTTTGAAGATGAGGTCTTGCAACTTGCTCTCTACACTTACAACGCATTACCTTCAGTAACCTGGACAAGGTACAGTCTCTTATCGTGAGTAGCGCATGGGGTTAGAGACACGGTTTTGAATCTTAACTCTGTCCATCACTTAAGTTCCCTGAGCTCCAGTTTCCCGGTCTACAAAATGAACAATGTACTGCCTATTCCAAACAGTTATTTTGAGGATAGGTATTGGGGTGTACCCCAAGGGTGGAAATTTTCTGACAAAGTTACCTCTTCTTTGCTTTCTTGATATGCTTCCTCCTATTTCTCCTCTTCTCCTTCCCCTTTCTCTTCGCCCTCTCCGCCTCTTATTTCTCTTTCTAATTCTTGTTGTCTTACATTCTACAACCCTTTGACCTCAGTCCTTAACACATAGCCTCTTCCTTATAAATTGTTTAGATGACTACTTTTCCTCTCCTTATAAAAACCAAAGCATGAACACATCATGTTTGTATTCTTATGGGTGTATCAAACATATCTAAGTTCACAGGAGACCATGTTTATTGAGGGTAGGTAGTAGTAGCGACTAGTTCCTCTTTATCTGGACACATTCATACCTGCAGAGATGATTTCCTGAGGGGTCAAAACTGCCAGGTAAGATATATTCACCAATACGTAAATCACAGCCACAGTGGGAAGAACAGTAATCAGAGATTTGGGAATATTCTCACCAGGATTCTTTATCTCTCCTGAAAAACACAAATAAACTCATCAGAAAAGGAAATACTGTGGGACTTATGAAAAGTTCTTCGTAATGAAAAGGAGAAAGTATTATTCATGTATTTGCTGCTTCCTCATCTGCTTGGTCTAATTCTGCATTCGTCCTGTACATATTTGGCCTGAAAGCTTGGATTTCTTACTATTTTGCACCATTTTGTTAAGAGTTATGATTCTGAACTTATACTATGAAAAAATCTATGTATATGTGTGTATATATATATACATAATCTGTGATAGTTTTATGTTTTACAAATAGACTGTATTAATATATTTCTTAGACAGTTGATACTTAAAATGTTTTGAAAAAATGCTAGAATAAAATACAGTAAAGTCTGAGACTGGTCTTAATTTTCTTTTGGAAGCTTTATAAAATTCCCAACTTTTAAATAAGGAACATGACCTGAAGAACACTAAATTCCACACTTACTATATAAATCATTATACAGTGAGCCTTAATGATGACTGTGATACATCCAACTAGTGCAGAAAGTTTAAATTTGATTCCAAAAAAAACAAATGAATCAGCTCTCTCTCTCTCTACAGAGTTGTAGATAAAACTTTATGCCTGCTACAAAAGTAGTCGAGAGATGAATTTACCTGCTATGTTGATCAGGACTGATGTACCAGAATATGCAAATAATCCTTGAAGAAAGGCTTCTGCAATCTGTGAGACACCAGGAAGTTCAGCATCGAAAGCTTTCTCAAACCTGGCCACATTTTCCTTTTTTCCAATCCCTAACAGAACAATGCCAGTAAGGGAAATGAAGCAGAGGACAGCCATTTTCACCAAAATACTGATAGTTTGAAACCAAGCCACTGTTAGGACCCCTCGAGCATTAAGAAGTCCCAATGACCACAAGGTAGCCAAAGCTAGACATTTCTTAAGTAGCTCTGGGGCTGGGCACCTGGTATAGAAAGGCTGAATTAGATAGGTAGATATTATCAAGCTTTGAGTAGCTATTCCTAAGGGATAAATAAAAAGTTTGATCCAAAGACTGAGGAAAGCAACAGAGGATCCAAGAGATCTTTTGAGAAAATAGTAAGGTGCTCCACTTCTAGGGAAGGTGGTCCCCATCTCTGCGAGACTGAGAGCAGTGATCATAGTCAGTATAGCACAAGCAGCCCAAAGACTCAGGGAGACAGCTATGTTCAGTGAGGAATATTTTAATACCCCTTTGGGAGACACAAAGATTCCTGCACCTGTTGTGACACAAAATAATAAAATATTTCCATGGAAAAATCCTATTGCCCTCAGGAGTTGCATGCTTTTTCCTTTTTCTTTTTTTAATCCTGAAAAATAATCTAAAAAGTTCATGTGGATTGCTTACTTTTATACACTTCCCCCATGATTCTCCTGCAGCATGCTTTGTTGATTTAGCAATCATCCTTACATAAGCATTTTATTGAACTTAACTCTGTCTTAGAAATGATTAACTGGTGAATTGTTCTAAGATTTTGTGAACTTTTTTAGAGAGTTCCAGAGTTAAAATGTTTCACGTGTTAATTATTTAAAAATTCAGATGTGCCTGGTGATGGTTGCACAACATTGGAATATAATTAATGCCACTGAATTGTACACTTAAAAACGCTCAAAAGGTCAAAATGAATATAACGAAATTTTACCACAAGTTTAAAAGTTATTAATGTACTATACCAAAAAACCCCATCTAACTGTACAATTTAAAGGAATAAATTGTTTGGTACCTGAATTTTATCTCAGTAAATCTGTCTTAAAAAATCACATTTGCCACTACAGTTGGTGACAGCTAATTAAGAAAGAAAGACTTAAGTTTTGGGCAGAGATTTTTCCTTTTCCAAAGAGAGAAATTGTAGTTTAATGTAAAAAATGTAAACTTTAGGGACGCCTGGGTGGCTCAGTTGGTTAAGCGGCTGCCTTCGGCTCAGGTCATGATCCCAGCGTCCTGGGATCGAGTCCCACATCGGGCTCCTTGCTCGGCAGGGAGCCTGCTTCTCCCTCTGCCTCTGCCTCTGCCTGTGCTTGCTTGCTCTCTCTCCCTCTCTCTCTGTCAAATAAATAAATAAAATCTTTAAAAAAAAAAATGTAAACTTTAAGTAGGCCAAGTTTTGAATCCCACATCTGACACTGAGCAGTTGCACGATTTTTAGTAAGTTGTTTTATTTCTTTGAATACAAGTTTCCTCATCTGTGAAATGAGGGGTGATAATTTCATTTTATCACAAAGTCGTTTCCATGGAACTATGCGAAGCACCCATTGGAGTACTGACCTTCATGGCTTAATACTTGCACCTGTGCATACTGTTGCCTAACGCATTGCCCAAAAAGTTAGTGACCTGAAAAACATTCTCCACAGTTTCTGTGGGTCAGAAATTTGGATGCTGGTAGCTGGGACCTTTGGCTTTAAGTCTCTCATGAGGCTTCAGTCATCTGCTGGCCGGAACTGCAATCATCTCAAGGCTCCTCTGGGGAAGGATCCACTTCCAAGTTCACTCATACGGTTTTGATTCAGTGTATTGAAGACTTTTGGACCAAGAGCCTCAGTCTCTCTTAAAGTATTGGCTGGAGACCTGTCTTCGTTCTTCCTCTGTGGGCTTCCTTATAGGGCCCTTATAGGGCAGATTGCAGTGTGGCATCTTGCTTGTTCCATCAGAGAAGAGAGTGATAAGAAGACAGAAGTCTTGGAAGTGATATCCCTTCACATCTGCTGTATTCTATTCATTGGAAATAAGAATTCCCTAGTTCTGCCCACACTTAAGGGAAGAGGATTAATTTAGCACATTAATACTAGGAGGCAGAGGTCATTTTGGCCATCTTAGCAGTAATAGTTTAGGTTGTATATAATGAAATTATTTTGTGGAAGCACTCATTCTTTTATTACAATTTGATGTCAATATTGTCCCTGTAGATATAAACTAATCTATTAATAAATACATTTAGGAGCTTCCAGGTCCAGGATAAGATCTCACATTTAATAATGTAATATTCAAAATGTCCAAGATACCATAGAAAATCATTCATTATACTAAGGAACTCTCAACTTGAATTAAAAAAGACAACAGACATCAATATTGAGATGACATAGATTTTGGAATTATGTGGCAAGGATTTTAAAATAGTCTTCATAAAAATTATTCAATAAGCTTCTACAAACATGCTTGAAATAAATAAAAAAATAGAAGGAGCCAGGAAAAAATAGAATATATAGAGAGAAACCAAATGGAAATTTTAGAACTGAAAAGTATAATAAATTAAAAACTCGGTGAATGGGTTCAACAGCAGAATGGAGAACACAAGGAAAGAATCAATGAACTTGAAAACAGAGTAGCAAAAATACTTTCACAATAGAAAGAAAATGAACTTAAAAAATAAAAAAACAGTATCTGAGTGATTTTTGTGGGAACATAACACAAGATCTAACACTTGTGTCTTTGGTGTTCCAGAGAAGAGGAGAAACAGGGTAGGCCTGAAAATTTCCCAACTTTGTCAAAAGTTATAAAGCTGCATATATAAGACCCTGAATGAGTCCTAAACATGATAAATCCACCCCAAGAAAATCATAAACTTCTAAACATCAAAGATAAAGAAAAAAATTGGAAAGCTACAAGACAAATGACTTCTCACTTTTAAGGGAAATACAATTTGAATAAATATATTTATTTAGGCCATTACAGTCTCCAAATCACATGTGCAGTTTGTGTCATATGTAAGTGTTAATACATCCAATATTTTTTAATACATTCAATATTTTTTTTATTAACTCATACATTCATTCACCCATTATTTGCAGCAGGATAAAGTACAGAAAAATTAATTTGTGATTTATTTTGTTTTGGTCTATGTTTATTTCAGTCAACAAAAATTTATTGAGCACTTAACTATGTGTAAAGCTCACAGCAGGCAAAGACTTTTTGTATTCTAGTCAGGCAGACAGAAATACTTCTTTATCTTAGTCAAGAGAAAGAGAAGTAAACACAAAAACACGTATGTATAATATGTCAGATGGCGATGACTGATGAATGATGATAGTGGTAGTGGTAGTGGTTTGTGTGGAATGAAAAGGTTAACAGTTAATGGATAATATTTTCCTAAGCATAGGGACACTTGAGAAAAGTTTTGCCCTTAATTAAACTTATGCATTTGGAGATAAATGAGTATCTTGCTGATGTTTTATTTACTAATTCCTGACTGAATGATGTTCGTTTTTTTTTTTTTATTTGACAGAGAGAGAGAGAGAGAGAGAGAGAGTGAGAGGGAACACAAGCATGGGGGAGCTGGAGAAGGAGAAGTAGGTTCCCCACTGAGCAGAGAGCCAGATATGGGGGCTTGATCCCAGGACGCTGGGATCATGACCCCAGCTGAAGGCAGACTCTCAATGACTGAGCCACCCAGGCACCCCCAAAGGATGTTCTTAAGCATGCTGTAGCTGGCTGTCTGGATTATTTCTTGTATAACTTATGATTTTTGAATTAAGCCTCACTTATGAAAGACAGCCAGACATGGGCCAGTCCAAGTATATAGGACTCACAAATATTTAAGCTTAGGGGCAAGAATATTTGCAGTGGAGGTTTGAAGTGATTGAATATTCATATATTTTGAAAGTAGACACCGCGCAACTGTGGCTGGATTGGATGTGGGGTTGTGAAAGATGGACAGGAATAAGACTGGCCAAGGTGTGTGGGCCTGGCACTGGAATATTGGAGTTGCCTTTATAGTTTTCTATTGCACAAATATATCTCTTTGCCTTTGGAGAACATTTTCCACCATTAAATTCAATGCAGCAGTGAACATCCTTTACAGTTTATTCTTAGATACATGTTTGAGTTTCTCTAGGATATGCATAGGGAGTGGAATTGTTAGATGACATGGTACTACTGTTTTGTTTTGTTTTTTTTTAGATTTTTATTTATTTATTTATTTGTTAGAGAGAGAGAGAGAGAGAGCACAGGCAGACAAAGTGGCAGGCAGAGGCAGAGGGAGAAGCAGGCTCCCTGCCAAGCAAGGAGTCCTGGGACTCGATCCCAGGACGCTGGGATCATGACCTGAGCCGAAGGCAGCTGCTTAACCAACTGAGCCACCCAGGCGTCCAGGTACTACTGTTTTATTAGATGGCTTCAAATTTCACTTCTTTGCCAACCCAGTATTGTCAGACTTAAAGTTTTTGCTGATCTGATGGATGTGAAATTATATTTCAGAAGTATATTAGTCCTTGCCCATATTATATATGTTTATTCTATTTTCTATCTCTTATTTCTCTTTCCATGTTTCTGTCTAGGTGTTTTATTTTGATGTATGTCTAGTTCACTAATTACATGTTGTCAAATGCTTCTAGGGGGAAGGTGATGCTACGTGTGAAGTTTACCTCTCTTGGTTTCCTTTTTCTCTGGGACTCTGACTCCTTAAGCCCTTTCTGCTTGATTTATTTCTAGTTCTTTCAAATAGACATTTTTATATTGAATACAGCTTTTTACTGTTTTTGGTGGGAGGATTATTTTGATACAAGTTGGAAGTGTAACTCTCTCTATCTCAAGCCTCAGTAAATTTCATTCTTATTCCCAATTGATTAAACTGTCCAATATCTTTGATATTTTACTTTCTACATCTAATCCCTCACCAAGTCTTCTTGATTCTATTTCCAAATTGTATCTATTTCTGATCATATGTCTGATTCTGTTACAGGTATCTTGGTCTGAGCCACTATCATTTTTCTTTTAGGTAATGGCAAAAGCTCTTATCTTCCTGTTTTCAGCCCCTGTCTTTTTCTGACCCACTCTCCAGGAAAAGATAGAATATTCTAAGAGTAAGGCTTTTAATGTCTTTTTGTTGTTGTTAAATTTAGGCTTAGGTACATCATGTTTAATTTTGTTTTAAAATTCTAAACATTCATTTGTAAATTCTAAAAATTCACTTGTAAATTTAAGCATTTTCTTACTATTTGATGTTGGTGTATAATTAATAAAGTAATCTTAAACTCTGCTTTATTTAATAATTACTTGTTTAATGATTCTAAAATACTGATAATGATTTACTTCATAGATAATGACAGTTTTGGTGTCTTTTTTTCTTTTCCTTTCTATTGTTTTTAAATCCTTTTATACCTAGGACCTACCTTATAAAGATCAGTGTAAAAGAATGGCTATAGCAGTGTTGTTTGTCACTGTAAAAATTTTAAAGCCATGTAAATGTCCATCAATAGGAGAATGAAAGTATATCAAGGTGGTCAATATGAACAAACTAGAGATTAGTGTTAACATGCATATATTTAAAAACAAAAAATTGAACAAAAAAAAATAATTTGTGTAATATATAATATGTAGCATGTACCTACATAATGTTAGAATATTAAAAGTGAATGTCATATATTATGCATAGATATGTACATATGTAATAAAAATATAATGATATTCAACATAAGGCTTACCTCCAGGGCTGTGTGGGGAAATGGGAAGAGAGAGATGCATAGGATTCTTCAATTATATTTGTAGTGTTCAATTTCTTGAGTGTTTAAGATATTTATTATATTATTCTTTATATTTTTAAAATGTTTAACTATTACTTTAATCATCAGTTATATCCCCTGCTTACAATTCTCCAATGGTTTCCTATTGCCCATAGAATAATATCAACATAACACGGTCTACGTATCTACAAGATTAGTTTCCTGGCTATTTCTCAAGTCTCCTTTCATTCCCCTCTCCTCTTGTTCAGACACTTTAGTCACTGGATTCTTCACATCCTCCACCAGTTCTTAGCTTTCTTGCCTTAAGCAGGTTACTTTTTTATGTCTATTTGCTCGTTTGCAAAATGTGGGAAATAAAAGTACTTATCTCATTGGGTTATGTGAGGATTAAATATATTAGAATATAAAAAGTTCTTGGAACAGTACCTGGCATATAGGATATACTTGGTAAATATTAACAGTTAACACTGTTATTATAAATATCACTGATGATGTAATTTGATCATGAAGGACCTTTCAGAGGAAGTGATATTGAAGCTGAGAATCTAAGTGACAGAGATGGGACAGGGAGGAGAATTCTAGGTAGAAGGAAGAGGAAAAACAACTTGTACGCATGTACTGAAAGATAGGTGTTGCAGCTGGACTGTAGTGAGTGAAGTGGCAAGTGACAGAGGAATGATCAAGTTTACAGCTTACAAAATCGTATAGTAATGGGTGTTGTATTCGTATTGTAGGCTCAGGTCCTGACTGGGCTAGCCAACCTCAGGAGTGGTCCATAATGATCCTTGCCTCCTGGTATTCACTATTCTTGTGTAGTTTCCTTTCATACTGCGCTGGTGCTAGTGTTGTTCTGTGTGACAAAAGAATACAGATAAAGAAATGGTATATCAATTTTAAGATTATGTTTTAGAAGGCCGTGAAGCTTCTGTTTCCCTTCCCCTCCTGTCCTTTCCCCTCCCCTTCTTTCTCTCTTTTTCCCTTTCTTTGTGGGGGGCATTGGCCACGTCATAAGGACATTTTATGGGGAGACCCACCTGGTGAGGAACTGAAGCCTCCTATCAGAAGCATGTGAGTTAGCCATCTTGGAAGAGGATCTTCTGGCTTCAGTCAAGTCTTCAAATGATTGTAGTCCTGGCCCACATGATTGAAATCTTGACGTACTCTGATTCAGGCCCACCCACCCAGCTAATGCTCTCTCAAATTCCTGACAGAAAATGTGAGATAATAAATATTTGTTGTTTCCAATCACTAAGTTTTGAGGGTGGTTTGTTATGCAATAATAAATAATATACCCAGCACTGCTACAGTAGGAACCTCAATAAAGCCAGTGCAAAGGGGATGGGATATGGTGAGTGGGATATAGTAGTGGGGATTGGAAGGCATAAATTAGAAGAACCTTGTGAGGTACCCAGGAAGTATCTCTGCACTCAGTTAAAAGCAGGATTTATTTTAGATCTTTTTTGCTTGTGATTTGAAGATTGTGGATACATTCCTATTCTTGTTTCTACTGTTTCAGAAACTGGGCAGACCAGAACTGTTATGCTCAGTAATTACTGACTCCTTGTCAAGCTTCTTCCCATTTAAAATGACTAAGCTTGAAACCTGCCCATGGGAGTGATTGGCCATGGTCAGGTGAATTAGTTTCATCCAGTTCTGATATTTGTGTCCACTTGAGGTTTTGGAATCAATATAGTATTAATCTTTGGAAATCAAATGTTTGCATTTTTTAAAAAATCCTGTGGACTCTCCAAAAAGAGGTAAGGGCATATATTGATATTTCATACTTATCTATGCTAATATTTTCCAGGAATTATTTCATTTAATGTTTACTCAATTGACCTTGTTATTTTTTTTATAGATTTTATTTATTTATTTGACAGACAGAGATCACAAGTAGGCAGAGGCAGGCAGAGAAAGAGGAAGGGAAGCAGGCTCCCTGTTGAGCAGAGAGCCTGATGCGGGGCTTGATCCCAGGACCCTGAGATCATGACCTGAGCTGAAGGCAGAGGCTTTAACCCACTGAGCCACCCAGGTGCCCAACCTTGTTATTATTCTTATTTTAGAGATAATAAAAAGCCTCAAAGAACTTCTGTAATTTGTCAGATATCCACATACCATGTCAAAGCCAAGATTTGAACCTACGTCTTTTGATTCTAAATTTCATACTCTAAACCACTGCTCTAAACTGCATCCCTAGAGTGGTCAAAACACTTTCCCAGTAAGTGGCAAGATGGAAAGTTAATATATGTCATTTGTCCTGCTTTTCTTTCAGATTTTAAGTTATTTGTCTACACATGAACTTTTGCAAAATTATTTCCATTCTGTTCAAAACGTTAGACCAGTTTCTTTTCTCCCTATGTGTTAGAAATATGGGTCAAATTATCATAGAAAACTCAGCTGAAGCCAGATGAATAATTTTTTAGTGATCTTTAATGTATAATGAAAAATTTTTCTCTTGATCTTTATTCAGTACCTCAGAAAAATTAACCTGCTAACTGTTCATGTTTATAATGCTTCCATTAAGTTTTCTATAGAATTTATAGATGTCTGGCTTCATCTTAACAGTTTCTGGTATAGCATGCTAATTACATGGCATAATTTTAGGTGAAAGAATGCTAAAAGAAACAATGGTACCCATTCTTTTTGGTTAGTTGTGCTTTGATTATTGGTTGGTGGTAGAGATAAAGGGACTGAGTTTAAATTTCTGCTCAGTGAATTTAATATTTATGTATTTATATTACATTTGCTTCAATGAGGATGAATTTAAAGGGAATACTAGAATCCTCTTTATCAAACTCAGAGGCTTTGGACTTGTTTAGACAGTATCCATTCCAATTTTTCCCTCTATAAATGTGTTGAGTTGCCCTCTGATATCCAAAATTCATATTGTATAGTTCATGTCCTATTGGTTGATAAATCAGAAGCCTCAGTCTTAACAGACCAGAGGTGGTGTTATTATGCCTCCACCAACAGTCCAATGAAGCCCAACAAAATTCGGAGTACTGCTTACCAAGTGAAGTTTCTTGGGAATATGAAGGCAGATTCATAACACTCAATCCCTCCGGTAGTTCAGAAAAAAAAAAAAAAAGTCTCTAAACCCCTGCTATTAAAAGAAGGCTCAACACCTTATGGGTTCTTTCTGTACTATAGATTGTATATGTCTCACCTGGGTACTCTACTTGGTCTTCTGTATCAGCTAACCCACGGATCAGTATTATTTGAGTGGGGAACAAAGATCAACAGGCTGTTTTGGAAGCTGTCCAACAAGCAGTGGCATATACCTTTGGGAATCCACAACCATAAATACTCGCCTGACCTAGAAGTCACTATGATTGTTTTTAGTTTTTTTTTTTTTTTTTTATTGCATCCATCCTCTGGCAAAAAGAGGAAGCTTATAGATGGAGGTTGCCTTTGAGGTTTTGACTTATATCCTCTTTAATGCAATGACCAGGTATACCCCTATTGAAAAACAGTTATGAGCTTGCTACTAGGATGTTGTCAAACTGAACAACTGACCCATGGTTGCATTGTGACTATCTAGCTTGATATTCTCATTTTGGGGTGAATCAGCTCAAACTCAACTATTAAGAAGGTGTGAAGAGCCCCAAAATCTCTCATATCAAATAGAAATGGCATATTCAAGAATGTAACTAGCTTGACCCAGTGGCATTCTGGCTTTTCATAAAAAAGCATCAGCTACACCCTAATTTGCTGACTGAAGGAGACCTGCTGGTTCAATGGTGCTCTCTATTTACAAGAGTTCCCATAAATGTCTGGGCATGGTCCACTGATGGTTTGGCTCAGCAGCAACCCTTCATTAGTTTGCTATAGCTGTTTAACCTCAGCACCAGCTATGGAACTGAAAACTCAGCAGACATGAACAGGTAGTCAGCAAATGACTGTCAGCAGTCATGATTTGTTTCTATACTTTATAGTCCCTAAAAGGGGTATCTTTATTTGCCAGTCTGTAGTTTTCTAAGTGATGGACCAAACATACAAGATATTTGCAATAGCCTCAGTCATTAGAAATACAGCGAGGGAGTGGTGCTGCCACCAAGATGGTAACATAGGTTGTTTCTGACTTTGCTTCCCCTCATAATAAAAATGATAGCATCTATTTGAGAACAAGATACCACCGAGAGAATCCTAGAACATGCGGGTAAGGCTGAAGTGTCCTCCTCCACCAAGGAGGTGAAGACAGACTGCATCAGAAGCATAAGAGATGCAGCTCCATGTTGACTGCTTTGCCCCTCCCCTAGGCCAGTGAAACACCATGAGGAAAGGTCTCCCTGAACCTCTGGTTCTTCTAGTGGGAAAAGAGAACTCAGGGGGGACAATCAGGAGCCCTCCAGTGTTGTGGGTCACTTTGTGTGAGCTTTTACTCTGATGTTGCACTACAGAGATTTCAGGGTATTCTGTGGAGTTCAACCACTGGCAGTCTGACTGTGATGAAGTCGAGGAGGGGCTTGCAACATCCAGCACACAGATTTTGGCAGACAAAGTTCATAAATGCAGGGCCCAAGTACTAGTTCCAACCAGTGGTTTTGCTCATCTTCTAAACCAAGTCTGTAGCATATTGTCATCAGGGAACTCTTTGGGGTGCAGACCTGCCTGATTCAGATCCTCAGATGAGGAGTTTCTCACCAGCCCTGGATCCTGGTTTGCCCATGCCAAGACAAGGTGTGAGTCCCAGCCCCACCTGCTGCGGAGACTGTCTTCTAGCACCATCTGACCAGTTAAGCTGGTGACCTGGTGGTGCTTAAGCTAAGAGGCAGGTGGGCAGAGCTGATCACCCCCAGAAAAAGGCTGTATTGGGTATGGAGGCTTCCCATGCTATACACAGGCAGGGGAATTAATTCATGGCCAGGCTGAGGGTGGAGAGATCCTGTTTGGGAAGTTTCAAGTAGCCTGGAATGTCCACTTTTCTTCCCACCAAAACGGGGGGCTAAGACAGAGGCCCACCAACTATGGGGAGTTCCTTCTAGCTTCATCTAGAAGCTTCATCTAGCCAAAAGGGCAAACAACAGCTCCTGGAAGCTGTGCAGCCCAGGGGGTTCTTGAGGTAAGATGAAGGTAGATCTGATAGTTTGCAGAGTAAAGCCAGTGGCGCTATTGGGCCAGGAAACTTGAGGTGGGGGTTGGCTTAAGACAATAAAAGCTTTACCAGCTTTAGAGTTACTTTTTTTTAATTAAAATTTTTTATTTAAAGATTTTATCTATTTGAGAGAGAGAGAGAGAGAAAGAGAGAGAGTATACAAGTGGGTTGGTAGAAGGGGCAGAGGGAGAGGGAGAAGCAGACTCCCTGATGAGCGGAGAGCCCAGTGTGGGGCTTGATCTCAGGGCACTGAGATCATGACCTGATCCAAAGGAAGATACTTAACCAACTGAGCCACCCAGAAGCTCCTAGAATCACTTCTCTGCTGAGCCTGGCCAAGGACTCTAATTTATAGCCCTGCTCATTGTTGAATACAACCTTTAGCCTGTCTGACCAGGAAAGCTAACCAGAATGCATGGGCAGCTACATAGCCCACTCAACAGCTCTATTTACAGTAGCTCTCAAACAGGGAGCACAGCCTCTGGCTTCCCTCATCTGCAAGCAAAACCAGTGGTCCCACCTGACCAGGGAATTTATTGCACACAACTGATTCAGACCCCTAAACAATGAGTTGTATGGGTCTGGGTCCATCCTGCTGCCTTACCAGGGCAGGGAAGCTAATTCATAGTCCCATCTATTACTGTATATAGATGGGACCCAGTCCTGACCATCTACTAAGCCTGAGCAGAGAATCCAGGCAACACAGAGCCCATTTTTCAGCCTTAGTTGGATAGGAAACCAAGAAAGCAGTTCTGTCCAACTGTTCTCAATCAGAGGCACAACCCCTATCCCTGTTTTCAGAGCCCAAACAGTTGGCTCACCCCCAAAACTGACCTTAAGAGCAAGACCCACCCCCTCAAGGTTATTATCAGCAGACACACCCAGAAACCCAAACTGAACTGACTGGTGAAAAATGATATCTGTCTAAGTAAACCTATAAAGTCTGGAAGAGGAGCCTGCTTACTCAAATGCACAGACACCAACATGAAGAATCACAGATCACAAAAAAAATCAGGTAAATGTGATACCACAAAAGGAATATAATAAAACTGCAGTAATTGACCCTAAAATTGAGACCAATGAACTGACAAGAGTTCAGAATAATCCTTTTTTATGGAAGTTTAGTGAACTATAAGAAAATGTGGACAAGTAAGCAAAATTAGAAAAACAATGCATGAACAAAGAGTTTGACAAGGAAATAGAAATGATAAAACAAAACAGAAATCCTAGTTGAGAATATGGGAATCTAGAAGGAGAAGAGAAAGAGACAGAAAGTATATTTAAAACAATAATAGCTAAAAACTTCCTGAACCTGAGGAGAGAAATGGACATCCAGTCCATAAGACCCCAAGGATCTCAAATAGGTTGAACCTGAATAGGGATACAGCAAGACACATTATAATTAAATTGTCAAAAGTCAAAGGCAAAGAATTTTAAGGGCAAAAAAAGAAAAGAGAAATGTTATATATAAGGGAAACCTCATAAAACTGTCAGCAGTTTCTTAACAGAAAACTTTAATGTTTGGATGACATTCTCGAAAATCAACACAAAAGGGGCACCTGGGTGGCTCAGTGGGTTAAAGCCTCTGCTTTTGGCTTGGGTCATGATCCCAGGGTCCTAGGGTCCTAGGATCGAGCCCCACATCGGGCTCTCTGCTCAGCAGGGAACCCGCTTCCTCCTCTCTCTGCCTGCTTCTCTGTGATCTCTGTCTGTCAAATAAATAAATAAAATCTTAAAAAAAAAATCTTAAAAAAATCAACACAAAAATCTTTCCGATTTTACCTCCTGCACATTCTTCTGGTTCACATGCCTTAGTCAGGTAGCTTAGAACTGAATATAACCATTGTTAGAAAATGATAACCCATTCTCAGCTGCTTCCTGGGTAATAATCAGGAAGAATGCGATAGGGAGTTATCTAGACCAATTTTGTAAATTTGGGAGGCTTTTCTGATCATTGCTGGCTATTATGCTTCTTCCTCTCCTTACAAAGCAAACTAAAGCTCACCTGGTTGGTATAACCTCTGTGTAGCAGCCTGCCACAAGAAAGCCTGGGGAATTCAAAATTAATTCTGGTTCATTTACCAGGATTCCCTTGTTGGATTGACATGGTACTAGATTAAAAAGATAATGACCACTTGGCTGAGTACACTGTTTGCTGAGTCTCCCTATAGCCATTGTAGGTTTCCAGGATAGAATATTTTAGATTCTGGAAAATATGGATGGATGGACAATAATGATCTTTTGTCTTTCAGAGCCATTCGTGGGACCTTCCTCTTGAAGGAAAATGACCTAGTGCTTCTCTTTCAAAACTGTTCCAAGCCAAATGGCTGACAATGATTTGATTGCTATGTCCCTTAATGTTACCAAGAAGTATATCTGAAACAGGAGGTGATGGCCTCAACTTTAGCACTTCCTGCACAAAACAACTTCAAACATCTCCAAATAGTCTTCTCTACATCCATTTCCGTAACAGTTACTCAATGATTCGGTTGGGAATTTTTCATCTGGTTAGGTCCAGGACCCTGTGGCAGGAAGGGGAGTAAGGTTGAGGTCAATACTCCCTCATCTTGTTGTTTGGGATCTTATAAACAGCAGCCTTAATTAAATGCTCTGTGAGACAAATTGAATGTATGTGGTCCCAGCCTCTGTTAGATTTATCAGAATAGTTGAGGATTGGTGTGGTCATGGCAGTTCACTAGCAGCCAAATGTAGGAATGAAGGCTGGGTATCATTGGGAGACAATTGTCCATGGGTTTCTTACATTTCTGTACGTCTAGTGGGCAGAGACAATGACTGCCTTTGTCCTCGACTGTATTTTCAAGATTGTTTGTGTAGTGAATTGCCATGGACATAGAGATAGATAGTATTTCTATCTAGAAGAAAAGGCAGGTTTGTTTACTATATAATAAAGACAGTGACTTACTTCAGGATAAAGGTAAAGGAGACTTATTACCCATTATGAAATATTTGGATTCCCTAAGCTTGGGGTTCCTCTACTGTCATGTGCAAGTCTTACCTGGCCTTCTTTACTTTGTCTTGTGAGAATTGAGGTTTGGGGAAGCGGTATAAAAATAGTATTTTTGCTATTGCTATGAATAATAAATTGTTTTTGTCTCCAGTGCTGGCATTCATGAAACTGTGCTAGGCTAACACATGACCTTGCAATTCCGGTTAAATTGCAGACTTGTGGGCACCTGGGTGGCTCAGTGGGTTAAAGCCTCTGCCTTCAGCTCAGGTCATGGTCCCAGGGTCCTGGGGTCGAGCCTCGCATCGGGCGCTCTGCTCAGCAAGGAGCCTGCTTCCCTTCCTCTCTCTCTGCTTGCCTCTCTACTTGTGATCCCTCTCTGTCAAATAAATAAATAAAATATTAAAAAAAATAAATTGCAGACTTGTCACAGTTCTTGAGAGTCTTGTGATTTCTTCTTTGACCCCTGACCCATGAGTTATTTAGAAGAGAGTTGTTTAATTTCTTTATTTTGTTTTGTTTTGTTTAGAGCAGAGAAGGGGAGAGGGAGAAGGAGAGAGAAAATCTCAAGCAGGCTTCCTGTTGAGCATGGAGCCCTGCTTGGGGCTTGATCTCACAACCCTGAGATCACTCCTGAGCTGAAACCAAGAGTTGGACTCTAAACCAATGGAGCCACTCAGGTGCCCTAAAGAGCGTATCTTAAGTAGGCTCCATGCCCAGCACAGAGGTGGTTGTGGGGCTTGATCATCACAACCTTGAGATCATGACCTGAACCTAAGTCAAGAGTTGTTTACTCAACCAACTGAGTCATCTAGGCACCCCAGTTGTTTAATTTCTAATATGTGGGATTTTCCAAATTACATTGTTTGTTGATTATTATTCTGATTCCATCATGGTTGAAGAAAATATTTTGTATGATATAAATCTTCACAGATTTTTTTAAAAGATTTTATTTATTTGTGAGAGAGAGAGTGAGCAAAGAAAGCAGGAACAAAGCAGAAGGGGAGAGAGAGAAGCAGACTCCCCACTGAGCAGGGAGCCTGACTGGGGCTCAGTCCCAGGACCCTGGAATCATGACCTGAGCAAAAGGCAGACGCTTAACCAGTTGAGCCACCCAGGCACCCCCCAAATTTTGTTTCTTAATCTGCAAAATACAGAAATAGGTAGTTCTAAGCCCTGAGTTCTAAGCCTCTGAGTTTTAATAATTGCTGATTTTAAGAAACATGTAATTCTACTCAGTTTTTTTGGTTTTTCAGAAATACTGTGGTTAATATATATTTAAAAAGCAAGTCATGTTAATTGGTGAACACAAGAAATACAACTAAAGTTAAAAAGGGACAGTGCTGGTATTTAATGTTTAACATTAAATAAATATTGGATTTATACATTACTAATATTATGGTTGGTGGACTTCACCTTTATCTTGGAATTTCTTTTTTAAGATTTTATTTATTAACTTGAGAGAGAGAGTGAGCATGAACTGGGGGGAGGGGCAGAGGGCGAGGGAGAAGCAGAATCCCCGCTGAGCAGGGAGCCCAATATAGGGCTCAATCCCAGGACTCTGGATAATGACCTGAGTCAATGGCAGACATTTAACTGAATGAGCCACCCAAGGGCCCCTAGGAAGAACTTTTAAAATATTTAAAAAATACTATAAAGTCAGATTTTCTTTGTTTTACTTCACATTTCAGGGAGACATTGATTACAAAGATCTTGGTGTACACCAGAGATTTAAAAATTGTATACAATATAATGCCAATCAATTAAATCAAAAGAAATAATGAAGTTAAAAAAAATAATGAAGTTAAAAAAATAATGAAGTTAAAAAAATTTTGCCACCCACCATATGGTAATTGACTCAGACAAGAATGATCAATGACTGCTAAAACTTGGGTGAAAGTTTTATAACAGTATTCAACAGTTCCAACATTTCTCCCTAGAAATTATTTGGTAATTTCAAAGGAAAAATAGTGACCACATTGGAGAAGGATCCCATTTTAGCCAAGTTTTCAAAGCTAACCTAACTAGTACTGGAACAACTGATAGCTATTAATTATTCCTGCCCAAAAGGCATGACCTGAATCTAACCACAAAGAAGCTTCTAAGAAACCCAAATTTTATATAAGTGACCATACTTTTAAAAAATGTAAATGTCATGAAAAAAATTGAGGTAATTTTTAGATTTAAGGACACTAAAGACACATGACAAATAAATGCAATGTGTGATCTTGGGTTGGATTCTGAATTGGGAAAAAATGGCACAAGAACATTATTGGGACAATTAGTATAATTTGTCATTGTATCAGTGTTAAATGCTCTAATTTTGTTAAGTGAATTGTACCTGTTTATAGAATGTCCTTTTTCTTTGGAATCGCATTTAAAGACTTTTATAGTTGGGGTGCCTGGGTGGCTCAGTCAGTTAAGTGCCTGCCTTCAGCTCAGGTCATGATCCTGAGATCCTGGGATCGAGGCCCACGTTGGGCTCCCTACTCAGTGGGAACTTGCTTTTGCCTCTCCCTCTGCCTCCCACTCCTCTCCCTGCTTGTGCTCTTTCTCTCTCTCTCTGTGTCAAATAAATAAATAAAATCTTTTTTTAAAAAATAAAGACTTTAGAAGTAAAGAGACAAGTTATCTATGGTAAACTCTTAAATGATTATATATTTGTGGGGAGTGATGAAACATATGTGATACAGTGTTAAGAACTGGTGCATCTGGGACGCCTGGGTGGCTCAGTTGGTTAAGCTGCTGCCTTCAGCTCAGGTCATGATCCCAGCGTCCTGGGATCAAGTCCCTCATTGGGCTCCTTGCTCGGCAGGGGGCCTGCTTCTCTCTCTGCCTCTGCCTGCCACTCTGTCAGCCTGTGCTCACTCTCTCTGACAAATAAATAAATTTTAAAAAAATCTTAAAAAAAAAAAAGAACTGGTGCATCTGGTTGAAGGCTATATGGGAATTATTTTTTACCATGTTTGCAACTTTTTTGTAAGTGTGAACTTATTAAAAATAAAAAAATATAAATGCACACACCCACACCTTCCAAATAGATATTTTATTTATTGTTTATTAAAGGTATTTGTTCTACCTTTGACATCTACATTTGCATTGTAGGACTTGATATTTAGTTAAATCAAGTGATACTGGTCCAAATATCCAATTTTATCCATGCCCTATTTAATTGAAAATTTGCAATGGACACAATCTAAAATCTCTATCTTTTGATAAATATTAGAAGAAATTAATTTAATAACTTGTTTTGGAAAGATTAGAGAGAAAATATTTGGATCAGTTTTCACATTAAAAAGGATAAAAGTATGTAATAATTTTTTGTTTGAAATGAAACTTACTTTTATTTATGCATTGTTTCAGTGAATTCTGTATGAAAAGAAATAATCAAAGGTTGAAAACTCCACATTCTCTCTCTTTCATCTATTTTTTTTTATTTCCACATGTTTACTGACTACATTTGATGAACTGAAAACATATTTAACAATTTGCTATTAATATCAAGATACCTTTCTAAATTGTGATAAGAGCTTGATATGAGAGTAGTTAACTTATAAGTGATAAGTTATAAAATTAACAAATTATAAGTTAATTATAAAATTAACTTATAAATGATATCTCATCTCTGCATATTTTCCTTAAAATACATGTAAATCCAGAGAAGCAAAAGTATTTAAGAAAGAAGAAAATAAAAACTATAAGATATTATCTTTGGTAGCATGTTATGCACCTATTTGTTATTTTACCATTTACTGACTTGCAGAAGATGACAAGAATATGTGTCTAGTGTGGTTTCCTGAGCCTTACCTGGCATTTCATATAGCACTGGAAGTTTGTGGTGGAGCAGCCCAGTCTGGCCCAACTTTATGTGACCAGCTAGGTATATTTGGTCTGTACAAAAAGGACACTTTTTCCTAATCAATGATATATTTAAGAAAGATTTAAATAAATGCCCAGAGGATTTTCCCCCAGGGAATGTTTTTTTTTTTAAAGAAATAGAGAGATGCTAGCATCAGAAATTAGCAAATTAGAGATCTTCAAAGCCTAAAACTTTTTTTTTTCTGTGTACTTGATACATAAAAAAATGAAGTGCAGTTCTATCTTACTGCAGTAAATTATAATAAATTAACTTTGCTTGATTAAGATTTGGTGATATTTTTAGGAACTCAGTGATGTGGAATTTCTACTAAGGTCCATGTCAGAAACCGTCATTGCCCTCAACTCAAAAACAGTAAGCTCCATGGAGCTTCTGAGTCTCTTGCTTGCAGGTATCTCTGATCACAGTAGTGGGATGAAGTTCACCTTGGGTCTGACCTGTGATTTGCTCTGTGTTGTGCTTATAAATGCTAAATTAATTTTGTCACCTAGGAAATTGGATGTCTTTTAAGAATCATGTGATTATGTGACCAAAAGTGAAATATGAGATCTGTTCTTCCAGTCAGTCCTAGGGACCTGGGGTGTTCAGGTTTCTCCTTAGAATGGCATCCTTTGGATACATTTTATCTTTGTCACTTATCAAAAACCTGATGAAAACCATTCCTATGCTAGTCTTATTTTGTCCATGAGAGCCTAGTATTAGAAAAGATCTCTCCATACCAGTCATCTGTTGGGAAATGCGTATTTCTCAGGTTGTAATGGTAGGCAGTCCGACATTTTGGTTGAAGAGACACAAGATATGAGATGTGCAAGCACTGTGTTCCACTGCTTGTTGTCTAAAATACGACCTATTTTCAGAGGTGAAATCTGACTGCAGAACTTATCACACTCACCAAAGCTTGATAGTTTGCAAGTGATAATCATAGTTAATATATACACTGATAACAAGTATGCCTTTGGAGCAGTCTATAGTTTGGGAAAGCTGTAAAAATGAAAGACTTTCCTCTGTAGGAATCTCAATTTAAAATGATTAACCATTTAACTTTTAAGCACTTTAATGCTTTCTGCAAGTGTGACTATAAACATAGATCCCTACAAAAAGGCAGAACATTTAGGGTAAAAGAAATGCCCTCGCTGATAGATTATACTTGACAGGGAGCCCTCCGTAAAGTAGTGGCCCATATAGTACCCCAAGAAGCTTATTATTTAGACAGATTCAAAGAGGCTGCTATAAAATGCCAGCAATTGGCTCCCAACTTTACAGTAGTTTTTTGGAAAAAATCTGGTAGGAAATTGCACAGGGATGAGGTACTGTAGCTCCATAGATCTTTCAGAACAAGTGCTTTGTGATGACAGACATTACAAAAATATTCCCACAGACAGAATACAATGGACAGTATATACTCAAACAACCATTGATGGGAATGACTACAGAAGTGGTGAGGGGTCTTTTGTGCATGTCTTAAATTAAGTGTTCTTGTTGTCAATATTGTGTGCTCCGAGTTACAGATGAAACCAAATGAGGTTTCATTACTCGTACATTTTAGATAGAACTTGAAGATGAATTGTCTCATACAGCTCAGTGTGAGGATGCACAATGGAAAAAAGAAAAGAAAAATATATAAGATGCATATTTTTATTAAACCAATTAAAATTTTATATGTATACACTCATAATTTACAAGTTAAGTTATAATTTTAAAAAATCTGTCCTCACTCACACTTCCATCTACTCCTGATTCCTTCTCCCAGAGGAAATGACTTTCTGCTCTTTTCAGACTTTGTCCCCATATTTTAAATGATATAATTTTATTGTTCTTTTAAAACATTTTTAGTTTAGATATCAAAATATTTAGCTAAAGAAATTAGCTCTTTTATATGCACCCACTCCCCCATTTTTCTCTCTTCCCATCTTCTGAGTGTAGTTCTGCCACAGTTGATTAAATCAATATTTAGTTTCTACATTATTACTACCTTTTATTTTTTACTTTTTTATTTTATTATTTTTTTAAGATTTTATTTATTTATTTGACAGAGATCGCAAGTAGGCAGAGAGGCAGGCGGCGGGGGGGGGGGGGGGGGGGGCGAAAGCAGGCCCCCTGCAGAGCAGAGAGACGGACGCGGGGCTAGATCCCAGGACCCTGGGATCATGACCTGAGCCAAAGGCAGAGGTTTAACTAACTGAGCCACCTAGGCGCCCATATTACTACCTTTTAAATATGATTCTCAGGGGGCAGTTTATTGTGCTGATATTTTTTCTTGTCTTTTTAAAAATTTTCTAAATTTTTCATGTACCCATGACATTCATTCCCAAATATTCCGGCAGCGCTTCAATACCTCCTCCCCATATTTAAACAGCATTATTTTGTTTCTTTTTTTCTTTTTCTTTTCCTTTTTGGTATTTCTTAGAGACTCCATCCTGCTCCAATTTATAGTGGTTGTTTTCTATCCTACTTCTCAATTAGAGTCCTGAGATTTCCCTTCTTACCTATTCTGGGCATCCCCTTTACATTCTCTTTTGTTGGATATTTTGTGTCCTAGATATGTTGTAATTTTTTGTTTTCTTGGTTTATCCTCTGCTGGAGCATATATCTTACAGGAGCTTCTTGAGAAGGGTTGTAATTTTACTAGTGCCTTCAATTTTTGAGATGTTCTGAGGTTTATCTTCTTACTGGTTCCCTTCATTAACTTTTAGCTTTCTCTAATGGCGTTGTCAGTTACTATCCATTCTTCTACTCTCTAACTTTCAAAATTTTTGTTACATCTCTTATCTGCTGTAGTTTCCTATCCTATTTTATTTATCCTTGTATGTCTATGCATATATTATTCATCTCTGGTCATTTTAGTGGGGTTTTAGGAGGGAGTAAGTAGCCGCATATATGTTCACTATACCACATGAAACAGATCTCTCGTTAAAGTTTTAGTAAACAAAATTCTGGAATGGCTAATACAAAGCCTATAAAGTGAAGGGCAGAGGAAGCTCAGGAAAAAAAAGTTATTCAAGTGGCCATTTGATGCATTAAATTGCTACTGCCAGATGGAGATTATACATTTCTCACTGTTAAGTAAATTGTGGGCTTTTTTTTTTTTTCCCTTATTTCATTTAAGCGTCACTAAACAAAATGGACACTAGATGGCTCTGTAAAAGCATATATATTCAGAACATTACATTCGGTTCAAGAATTTAAAGACATCATAAAGTGTTTGATGACAAATGAAAATTAATTTTTTTTAGTTATAAGAAAAAGAGTTTAAAACCACTACTAGCTATGAAGGAGTGAATTCAGAAATTTGTAAATTTTCTAAGTGCTGTTTGTTACATGAATACTTGTCAAATATCTACCAAATGCCAGGTACTATAAGTAATGGAGCTCTAAGGATAAGTAAGATAGACATGGCCTTGCCTGTAGGGGATTTCCTGGCAACAAAAATTCAGAAATGAAATAAATAATTACAAATGATAAGTTAAACAATTTCAAATATGCAAAGTTTTGTGAAAATCAGGTATAAGACACTATGTGAAATATATATCGCGTTGCCTAACTTAGACTCTGTCAAGGAAGGCTTTGCTGAGAACATGAGGCTCAAGCTGAAGTCTGAAGGATGAACTGACTACTAAAGCAGTTGGCTGAAAAGATGTGTTTTCTAGGCAGAGGAATGGCATAATTAAGGCCCCAACGGCAGAGCAGAGGACCCAGAACATGGCCAACCTGCCACTTCAGGAGCAGAATTGTGCAGGGGGAGAGTGGGGCAATATGAAACTGGGGAGACCCACAGAAGAAAATTATGCAAGGTCCTGGATTTCATATTGAGTCTAGGAGAGGTGAGAAGCCATAAAGTGTTTGAAGCACACTAACCATATGATTGAATTTACATTTTTTAAAATATTTTTTAAAAAAATATTTTATTTATTCATTTGAGAGGGAGAGCTAGAGAGGGCAGAAGCCAAGGGAGCAGCAAAGGCAGAGCGAGAGGCAGATTCCCTGCTGGGCAGGGAGCCTGACATGGGGCTCGATCTCAGGACCCTGAGATGGCGACCTGAGCCCAAGGCAGACGCTTAACCATCTGAGCCATCCAGGTGCCCTGAATTTACATTTTTTAAAAAAGATTTTATTTATTTATTGAACAGAGAGAAAGGGACCACAAGTAGGCAGAGAGGCAGGCAGAGAGAGAAAGAGAAGGGGAAGCAGGCTCCCTGCAGAGCAGAGAGTCCGATGCAGGTCTTGATCCCAGGACCCTGAGATCATGACCCAAGCCGAAGGCAGAGGCTTAACCCACTGAGCCACCCAGGCGCCCCCCGAATTTACATTTTTAACACATAACTTTTGTTACCCTGTGCAACATAACACAAATTCAATTTTGTGAAATTTCCAGCTTTTTTCAAGTCATTCAAATCACTGGCTTGGTAATGGTCACCAAGAAAAGCTGAAATCAGGGTATAGGAGTAGGAGCTTTGAGGATATAACCTAGAAAACATAGAAATCCCTAAAGTAAAATGATCCAAGGAAACTTTAGAAGAGAAATATGTATGAATGTATGAATACATATTGTCTGCATGAGTTTGTATAATGTATGAATATATAATGAATATATTATATATATAGAGAGAGAGAGAGAGAAAGAACCTCAGATACATGGTCACAGTCAATATGACCTACATTATAATGATTTTGTTTTTTCTGCTATTACTTTATCTTTAATTGACACTTAGTTTGGATTATATCATGAAGTGTGAAGGGACGGATATTGAGTTACAATGGCATAACTTTGACTAATTTTGGTCATTTTTTTTATATTATGAGTAACCTAATATTGTCCTCTGCTATGTGTTTATACTAGTTTAGCTTTTATTCTTTGAGCCTTCATGTGATCCAACTGAACAACCACGCATTAGGAACATATTATAGAATTTTCATAGAATTTTTAGAGTTGGAAAGGATGTTAGTGATCATATTTCTGTGCATTTCACACCATTTTGTGAAATTTGAAGTAGTTCCTTTAGGTGTCTTAGGATTGCCTGGGAAGTAGATAAAGGTTCAAGGTGGCAAAGCTCTGCCCACCCTTTCCCTTTAACTGGAGAAGCCCTGCTTATCTGTATAACTTTTGTGCAATATTTTCTTTGAAGAGAGCTTTATACTATTGCAAAGTTGAGAAAGCTCTGATCTTGTCCAAATACTCATTTTCATGGGTGGACACTGAGGACAAGTGTTGTAAATAGATTTTTCCAGGTCCTAATGAAAGAAATAAGACTTGCCCTTAGATGTCCAGTGCAAGAAACTCACTAATTTTATTCCCTACACAAATATGCTGGTGTGTAAATAAATTCATGTAAGTTGTTTTAAAGAGAAAGCCCAGCTATTTTAATAATAGAGTTCCCAGAGAAGACTGGAATTAAGAGTTATACAGTGGGCTTATGAAAGAAAAAAAAAAAAGCATTGTACCAGTGTGAGCTAAAGTAGTTTTCTTTTTTAAATTGTACTGCTTTGTTTAGGTCTATGATTAGGTATAATAGTATTTACCATAGTCCCTTACAGGTAAATAGATGTCCAATAATTTTTTTTCTTCTGGTTCTTCTTAGGAGTATTTAGAAGGAAGCTGCACAGGAATTAGTAGAGAAGAAGTAACAAAATATTTCTCAGTTAAGAATTGGCAAAAGAATTAAGTATAACTCCCCAATTAGTGTGCTATATCATTTTAAAGTCACAATGCGAATATAAGGACATCACTGCCATTTTCAGGTCAGTAAGACATAAAGATTCAAATGCTGGAATAACAGAACAAATACTCATTTTTTTTTTCCCCAGGAGAAAGTGGATTTCTTTTTGCTAGTTTTAAGAGTCTGGTTAAGAGCATCATGAAATATCAGTGGAGACATCCTGTGAGTAGGAGTGATAATCACAGTATTTAACCACGATGAGATGTGGGCTTAAAACAATCAGAAAGATTGCTGGCAATTGAGCTTCATTTAATATTTATATAAGCAAGGTTTGGGGGATCCCCTCCCATGTCAGACTAGGAGGAAGGGACGAGGAACTTAGTAACCATTTACTAGTAGAATAAAGATATTCCAGTGGACTGGGTGCCTGGGTGGCTCAGTTGGTTAGGCGACTGCTTTGGTTCAGGTCATAATCCAGGAGTCCTGGGATTGAGTCCTGCATCAGGCTTCCAGCTCCATGGGGAGTCTGCTTCTCCCTCTGAACTTCTCCCCTCTCATGCTCTTCTCTCTCTCTCTCTCAAATAAAATCTTAAAAAAAAAATAAAAGATAATTCAATGGACTGGTATGTTCTGGCTGAGATATAGCCCTTGTTATGGGAATAGTTTCTTTGAAAACTGTTGTGCTGGAAATTTATCTGGATTTACCTTATTTGTTTCTTAAACTCCTCCACTTAGCCATTTGTGAATTCATAGATTTGCCCTTCAGATTCAGATATCACCCAGACTCGTGATCTTATTTATGCCTCTCCTCACCTCTACTGATATTTTAGGATTTGATGGATCAACTGTCTCTGCTGTTCCTGGTGACTAACCTCAGTGTTTTGATGTTGATTTTTTTTTTTTTTTTTTTAGATTTTATTGATTTATTTGAGAGAGAGAATGGGAGAGAGAGAAAGCACAAGAGTGGGGGGGAGGGTCAGAGGGAGAAGCAGAGTCCCTGCTGAGCAGAGAGCCAGATGCAGGACTTGATCCTGGGACTCCAGGATCATGACCCAAGCCTAAGAGAGTCACCCAGCCAACTGAAACACCCAGGTACCCCGACTGATGGTTATTTTGCTATAATTTTGACAGTTCAAAGGATGCTATTACATTATTCAATATGAGATGAGGAAAATATGGAGAGAACATAGGGACCTTTGAAAGTTAAAAGATGCAATTAGTGCAATTAATTCAGATGCAATTAATATTTATGCTTTGGTAAAATACTTAAATGATTTGGGAGATAGTAAGTAGTCATAAATTTAGACATTTCTAAAAAAAAGATTCAGTAAACCTCCTGAGTTAAAAAAAACTTTAATTAATGATTGTTTAATTAATTTAAGTGTACTCAAAACTATATTTAGTTACGAGATTACTTTCAGCCTTGCTTTATTGAAACACTTCCCAACCTACCTGATCATAAAAATCATGTATGGTGCTTATTAAGAAATACTCATTTCCAGGTCCCTTTCCATAGCTACTCAATGAGATTTTCCAGGGGAGGACCTGGAGATATGAGGTTCTGGAAATGTGAATGTTAAAAAGTACCCCCAATTAAATCTTATGAATAAATAATTTGGGAGACACCATTCTACTTTGTAGATCATATTGTTTTAAGTCAATGTTGAAGAGCAATCAGAATATTGAGTAGGATAAGGAGAAAAAATACTAACTGCTAAACTTATAGAAGTAACATTTTTATAGAAAATGCATTAGTTGCTGTGAATTGTGTAAGACTGATGATTCACAGACCTGTACCCCTGTGGCAAATAATACATTATATGTTAATAAAAATATAAATTAAAAATTTAAAAAAGGAAATGCATTAGTGCTATAATATTCCAATACATTATAATGGTTAGGAAAAAATTGCAAAAACAAAACACTTAGAAATGGACAAAAAGATTATTGGATGTCTTCAGTGGAAAACTAGCATTATCTAATGTATACTTCCAAGTTATATATTATAGATCAAAAGCTATTTCACAACTTTGTAAGTAGTAGAATATTGCTAGTGATTAAATGATTCTTTTCCATAGAAAGACAATTTGTGTCCCATGCAGATGTAGTTAGTTATTGTCCTATTGGTATTGGCCAATATTTTGTGTTTTAAATTAATCTATTATTTTTTTAAGATTTTATTTATTTATTTGACAGACAGAGATCACAAGTAGGTAGAGAGGCAGGCAGAGAGAGAGAGGAGGAAGCAGGCTCCCCGCTGAGCAGAGAGGCTTGATCCCAGGACCCTGAGGTCATGACCTGAGCCGAAGGCAGAGGCGTTAACCCACTGAACCACCCAGGCGCCCCAACAAATCTATTATTTCAACATTTCTGTCCATATCTATCTATCTATCTATCTATCTATCTATCTATCAATCATCTATGTATCTACCATCTCCTCTCCCTGCTCTTTGGAATATACTTTAAAAGGGTTGTAACATCTTGCTGTTTTTCTCAAGAATTAATGAGTCTAACAATATCTTTGAGACATCTTCATTTAATATTTATGGGACATTCATAATTATACTCTAAAAATTTTCAGTGGATGGTATTTTATCTACATCTTATTTATCCACCCTGAAAAGGACAAGAACCATGCCATTAGTTTATCTAATACTACTTTTCCACAGGGGTTACGTATTTAAGAGTGCATAATGCCTGGTTGAAATTATATACAATGGCATATTACTCAACCATTGAAAGGATGAGATTTTACCATTTACATTAACATTGGTGGAAATGGAGGGTATTATGCTGAGCGCAGTAAGTCAGTCAGAGAAAGACAATTATCATATGGTTTCACTCGTATATGGAATATAAGAAATAGTGCAGAGGATCATAGGATAAGGGAGGGAAAACTGGGAAGAAATCAGAGAGGTAGACAAACCATGAGAGACTCTTAACTGTAAGGAAAAACTGAAGGTTGCTGAAGGGGAGGTGGGTGGGGCAACGAGGTAATTGGGTGATGGACATCAAGGAGGGCACGTGATGTGATGAGCACTGGGTGTTATATGCAACTGATAAATAACAGAAACTACATCTGAAACTAATTATGTACTATATGTTAGTTAACTGAATTTAAAAAAAAGAGGAAAAAGCACGCCTAGTATTAAGAGTTTTAAGGAAAAAGCAATTTCTAGTCTAATCTAGTGATTTTCTCCAATATGTCAGACAACATGACACATGGCAGTTTTCAGAGGAGAAGGAGGATCACCCGTAAGGTACTGCATGGAAATCTAAACTGTGTTTTCTGACATTTGTCTCAGTTTTTTGACCTGAAAAAGAAAAGATCTAACATGTGCCCTAGTCTGGGTTGTCCCAAGAATAGCAGATGCAACCTTGATTCCATGTTGTGTAGCCTCTCCCATAGATACATTTTGTGCATTCTTTATGAGTTTGGTTTGCTTCAGCTTGCTTATGAGGGAGATATAGGATATTTTTCCTGTTTCAGTGACTCAGAGTAGAGGCAGACACATAAACTTATTATGATATTAATAACAGAGGAGTTACAGCTACACAGTTACCATAGAAATGCCATTACATGGGCAAGGGGAGTTAGGAAATTGTAACAGAAAATGTAACATTTAAATATTGTCATACATTTTTCTCTGGAGTAGAATATTATTTTCTTTTAATTAAAAAAGTAGTACACTAATGCATTCTAGATTTTAAAATGTCAAACAGTGAAGCAAGGTCTTTAAGGATGAATTAGGGAGATAAATGAATCTATGAGTAGGAGGCAAGTCTAGAGGGAAGAGGACACACCAGGGAATAGAAATGTGCAAAGTGGAGGTGTAGGAGACAATGGCATATTTACGAAATATAAGTAAGTAGTTCAATGTCAGTGGGACATAGAATATTGTGGGAGTTACTGGAGATGAGATTATAAAGAAGGTTGAGTCAAGATTGTAAATAATTTTGTATATTATATTTAGATGTTTAAGTCTTCCCCTTTTAGGCAGAGGAATAACTCGATTGGATCTGTATTAGGAAGTTTCACTTTGGAAATGGACTGAAGTAGGGAGGGTGTGAAGGCAAGGAGTCTCAAGGAGATTTATATGCAGAGTCTATTGTAAATCTCATGAAAATGCAGATATTGTTATTTCCGCTAAATGAATGAGGAAATTGAGATCTAAAGGAATCAGGTCATTTTGTCCCCAAGGGTATGAGCAAGTAAATGGTAGAACTTGGCCTTATGCCTCTTAGCCTAGCTGCTTTGGTCTCATCTTTGCTGCCATTCCTCTGGAGAAGTTATTAGTCCTTAGGTAAGATATGGGGATGGAAGGAATTGAAGGCAGGACAATGAGCATAAACCAGGGCTCAGTTAAGTACAAAAGTGTGTGTTACTGACTAGCTGTGGATTAGTGTTCAGAGACTTTTGGGCCCAGATATGAGAAGATCTGCATCCTTATTCTATCTGTTATCTTAATTAGTTGGGTGATTGTGGGAAGTCAGTGAAGCATTTGGGGATTCTAGCTCTCTCTCTTTAGAGTGAGGAAGTTGGTCAAGCTAATTTCTAGGGTCTCTTCCAAACTTAAGAGTGTGGTTCTTCGTAAATATCACGGTGGGCTGGTGTGTTTGCAGAGTGTCACAGAAGATGTGAGGTTATTAACTATCATTTCCATTTCAATTTAAGATGTGATGAATGTCTTTTCTGTCATTTCTTTGGCATTATATATGTGCTTTCAATATAGAACATTCCACATTACATTGTAATTGCTTACAGGGGTGCTATTAAAAATATTTAATGGCCACTTTGGCATAAATACTTATATAATAGGAGGAACCCAGTTATAAACAGGTAGAAGGATCATCTGGTGCACACTAGCCAACTATCAGCTTCAATTGCTTGCATGTCTTATTCTCCTCTGGACTATGAGTAAGTCAAGGCAGGAACTGTGTCTTTCTAATTTTGGATCCCCCATCATAAGGCAGTGTTTGCTTCATAGTATATGGCTAATCAATATTTGTTAGATGAACAATTCCAGTGTCTCCTCGGTGTTTGACAGACTCACATGTTGAATGCGTGTAGCTGTGTTGCATGAGCTCGTAATGAGAGGAAAAGGACGCTTGAACAGCTTTGCTTTTAGAAGAAAGCTGAAAACCCTGAGGGCAAGCAGTTGCAGAAGTACCTGAGGTACTAGACCCTCATTAATTTCCAATGATCGTTTATACCTTCTTTCTAGAGCCAATTATGTCATAAAACTGGAACTAATTTTATTTTTTTCAAAAAAAGTATTTCAAGGGCAAAAACCTCATTACTTCTTCACACTCACTTTATAAGCTATGGCATTTTCTAGTTACAGTAAAAAAAAATTGTCAATGTAAGTTTAAGTCTTATCAGCATCTCAGGGCTCTTCTTTCTTAATCTCTTTCTGACAGAAAGAGATTTCTGTCCTTTCCCTTATTATCTAATCATGTTATACTTTGATTGTGTCTTCCACAAGCCCAGGATGGCTGACTCATCATTTTGAATTTATCTTGGAAGCAGCTCTAAGAATTAAGTGTATTCGTGAGCACAAGCACGCACACACACACACACACACACACACACACACACACCAACAACCTTGGTCAAGACATGTTGGTTAAAACTCCTCTGATTTGTATCATGAATTGTACAATCTCCAGTTCTCTTTGTTGCAAGAATATCCTAACTATAGCATTGATTTCTGGATCAGACTTGTAGAATAGCTATATTGAAGACATGGAGCTCCAAACAAATGTTTAAAAAATGTGTTTCTTCAAACCTGTTATGACTCCAGGTGATTTCTTTCTTCTGGTTTTTAATTCTGGGAATGAGGTTACTTTGTCCATTTCTCTTCTGTATTACAATATTTAGATTGCCTCTAATGTAAACACTGGTTGGTTTTTAATAGGATTTGAAATCCTCCAGTTGTATATTTTAGTATTGCTTATAGATTTTTCTCCAAATAGATTCAGTTCTTCTATGTTGTGAATTAATAGCATGTTTGTGAGCTGAAACATGATGATGGATGTGTGACATGTGAAACAGAAGAATACAGGGACATAAGTAAGAGTACGGGCTCTGAAATCCTGAATTTAAATCCTGGTTTTGCCCTCTCTTTTTCAAAAGATTGTACATCCTTGATCAGATTACTTTATCTGAGACTTGGTATTCGGATATTTAAAGTGAGATGGTAATGATACCTTGGTTATGGAGTTCTTATAAAACACTTAGGATTTGGAGTGTAGTAAGCTAAAAATGTTAGCTTGAAAAGCAAAAATATAATGGAACTCCAAAGCCCCTATACATACAAATAATATATAAATAGTACCAGTGAAAAGTCATGATTAGCTATTTCAAAATTCATTTCTTAAATGAATTTCATTCTTTGACATTGATTGATTCATTCCCATACTTTATTATTATGCATAGCATATGTGCAAACTTGAATACAAATGTAACTTCAGTAGTTACATTTGATTATTGCCTCGCTCTATCCAGTTCAGTTTTGGAGTTACTCTTCTTCTACTATTTAAATAGTAATGTCTTGGGGCACCTGGGTGGCTCATTTGATTGTGTCTGCCTTCAGTGGGGTAGTGATCCTGGGGTCCTGGGATTGAACCCCATGTCATTCTGTCAGGCTCCCTGCTCACCAGGGAGTCTTCCCTCTGCACCCATCCACAGTCAGGCTCTCTTTCTCTCACATAAATAAATAAAATCTTAAAAAAATAGTAATATTTTGAGTCCTTCCAACTGTGATGAGATACCCAACATCTTTCCCATGAAAATTTTTCTATGGCCTCTCTTGCTTCTAATTCTATTTCTTGAGTTGTGGGCTACTCATATATTGTCCTCTATTCCTGATCTTTTCTTTTAACTCAAGCCAACCCCAAAGGACTACCATCATTTTCCATCTTTTCCTCAAAACACTACTTACAGAGGCATTTACATGTGTTAGAACTTTTGTTTTCTGAAGGATTTCCTATATCTTGGAATAGGGTGCTGGATGAACTAAAACTGAATATTTCATATTTTTCTTCCCTCAATCCAGGAACCTAACTTTGTTCCTGAATCTCCCATCCTTTTGCCTTGGGCTACTCCAGGCTCTCCAAAAGGCTCACTATCCATTATTTCCTTCTCACACAGACCCCAGAACTCAATGTTTCTCCAAGTCTATTAGGCAGAACAATTCAGTTCTATGTCTGTCTTAGTCCATTTTGACCATTGTCTGAGGGCTTTATTTTTCTAAAGAAGCCTTTTCTCTTTAAGAGGAAGTCTGCTGATAGCTTTAAAATAATACTCCATCACCACTCTTAGCTCAAAGATAAACAAGCTACAATTTTTGGTAATTCTTCACAGTTTATTCTTAATGGAGTGATACTTTAAAATTCTGAGTCAATTCCCTTCAGCCCTTGGGGAAATTCTGCCTGGCTACCAAACTCATTCAGAGTAAGTCAAGGTCTGCATTGTTACTAGGCTGTAAAACCTGCTTGGTCATTCCTCTGAGTTCATGTTATCTTACTCTACTCCTCCCTCATTCCTCTCCAACAGTATTGGCTTCTTAGCTATTCTTTGACCCCCAAATCTACCAGGCACAATTCATCAACATATTTCTACCTCAGGGCCTTTGTACTTGCTGTTCCTTCTACCTGGAAAGTTGTGCAGTGGAAAACTCTCCTGAGAGAGACAACAATATGTCTAAAGACATAAAAGAATATTGTGCTTTTAAGAACCATAAGGCTTTTCAGCAACCTCTTTGACCTCTGCTACAGCAACTTCTTGCTAGACGTGTCTCCAAAGGTAAGGGAAACAAAAGCAAAAATGAACTATTGGGACCTCTTCTGCACAGCTTCTGCACAGCAAAGGAAACAGTCAACAAAATTAAAAGGCAACCTACAGAATGGGAGAAGGTATTTGCAAATAACATCAGAAAAGGCTAGTATCCAAAATATATAAAGAACTTATGAAACTCAGCACCCAAAAAAACAAATAATCCAGTCAAGAAATGTGTAGAAGACATGAACAGACATTTCTCCAAAGAAGACATACAAATAGGGACGCCTGGGTAGCTCAGTTGGTTAAGCGGCTGCCTTCGGCTCAGGTCATGATCCCAGCATCCTGGGCTGGGATCGAGTCCCACATCGGGCTCCTTGCTCGGCAGGGAGCCTGCTTCTCCCTCTGCCTCTGCCTGCCTCTCTGCCTATGCTCGCTCTCTCTCTCTCTCTCTCTCTCTAACTAATAAATAAATAAAATCTTAAAAAAAAAAAAAAAAGAAGACATACAAATAGCCAACAGACACATGAAAAAATGCTCCACATCACTTGGCATCAGATAAATACAAATCAAAACCACAATGAGACACCACCTCCCACCAGTCAGAATGGCTAAAATTAACAAGAGAGGAAACAAAAAATGTTGGTAAGGATGCAGAGAAAGGGGAACCCTTTTACACTGTTGACAGGAATGCAAGCTGGTGTAGCCACTTCAGAAAATGGTATGGACTTTCCTCAAGAAGTTAAAAATAGAGCTACCCTACAACCCAGCCATTGCACTAATAGGTATTCACCCCAAAGATACAGATGTAGTGATCCAAAGGGGCACCTGCACCCCAGTGTTCATGGCAGCAATGTCCATAATAGCCAAACTGTGGAAAAAGCTGAGATATCCATTGACAGATGAATGGACAGAGAAGATGTGGTAATACATATATGCAACAGAATTTACTCAGCCATTAGAAAGGATGAATACCTACAATTTACATCGATGTGGATGGAACTGGAGGGCATTATGCTGAGTGTAACAAGTCAATCAGAAAAGGACAATTATATGGTTTCACTCATATGTGAAATATAAAAAACAGAGCAGACAACCGTAGGGGAACGGAGGGAAAAACAGAAGGAGAAGTCCTAAGAGAGGGAGAAAAACCATGAGAGACTCTTAACTATGGGAAACAAACTGAGGGTTGCTGGAGGGGAAATGGGGTAATTAGGTGATAGGCATGGAGGAGGGCATGTGATGTGATGAGTACTAGGTGTTTACGAAACTAATAAATTATTGAACAGTCTATCTGAAACTAATGATGTACTATAGGTTGGCTAATTGAATTTTTTTTTAAGATTTTATTTATTTGTCAGAGAGAGAGAGTGAACGCAGGCAGACAGAGTGATAGGCAGAGGCAGAGGGAGAAGCAGATTCCCTGCCTAGCACGCAGCCTGATGTGGGACTCCATCCCAGGACACTGGGATCATGACCTGAGCTGAAGGCAGCTGCTTAACCAACTGAGCCACCCAGGTGTCCCTGGCTAATTGAATTTAAATAAAAACAAACAAACAAAGGAACCATAATGTTGGGTCTGTAATCAAAGGAGCGAGACTGATACAAAGCAAAGGTCAAGCAAAGCTTTATTTTGCGCCAAGCATTAAGAATCAAACTGACCAGCCAGGGCTGTCTCTTACAAAGAGGCAACC
>ML106207.1:0-16095 GCA_003697995.1 Taxidea taxus jeffersonii | reverse complement strand
CACACCTTGGTAGCTAGGGAGACAGTATACGCGCCCCACTGATTGGAAACCTCCACCAGGCCTGACCCACCCTTGTATTTGGGCTCTGTTACCTGGGACTGGTTTCTAGGACTTGTTTTTAAGTAAGTCCCCTGTGGGGAGCGGCGGCGCCTTGAGGAAGGGGGGCAGGGACAGTTTAAGTTTTACTGCATAAACTCCATTTCAACTGAAATGGAGCCGTTTTGGCTAAATAGGCCCTTACACATAAAACTTGTAGTATGCCCAGACTTTAAATTCTGTATTTGTAGGTAGGGCAGCATTGCTCCAAGTATGGGCTACAACACTGGTGTATTGGTGCAGATTTGTGGATAAGCTAATGAAGTTTTAGCATCCCTCAGTCGCATGGACTCCTTTTCTGAGGACCCGGAGGAGTCCTTACCAATGTATTTAGAAGGTCATACGGTTTTCTAAAATTGGTAAAAATTTCTAAAATTTGAATGCAGTTGGTTAGAATAGTGGTTTATTTTCATTCTGACTCAGATTTATCACACTTCTCCGTTGAGTTGTGTGAGAATGGTTGCAGGCAACTTTCGGATCCGATGTCAGGGAAAATGAACTGGAGATTCTTTTATTTGACTTTAGTAATATGGTGTGATTCACAGTCACTTCTCTGTATATTTGAGTTTTTGCCTAGCAAGTTTTTGCCTAGCTCTTTCTGAATGATGTCCAGGAATGCTACAATCCATTGCGCCAGTTCACTGAGCATCAAGACATGAAGATTTAGGGTCATGCTGTGATGTGAATGTGTCCTTTGGTGCCTGACACTAGCAAGAAGGTAGTGAAGAGGATCACATGAGAAATGATCAGAACCAGAAATTAATCTTTCAGCTTATATACAAAACAAACTGTCATTTTTCCAAATTTGGAAACAATCTTACAATCTACATGCATTTCCTACTAGGTGAAACAATCTCCCTAAACTGCATTTTCCTTTTTTTGCTTTCTCAATTCATGGTCCTGTGCTGCTGATGCCAGCAGGCCGGGTCCCAGGACCCAGAGTAGGTCCCACGGGACCAGCCAACAGGGTTCTCTGGCTTCATGCAGGATAGAAATCACACACAAGACAGCAAAAGGTGAAAGCAGAGTTTACTAAAGGTATAGAGAGAGTTCAGGTCCAGACAGAGTGTTTGGGAGACTCAGGAAGGAAAGGAGGGAGTCTTATCCTTGTTTGGGGTTTGGGGTTTTCTGACCGAGGATTGTGGTCTGGTGCATGTGTACTCTTAGTCATCCAGGAACCTACTAGAAAAAAAACAAGGGCCTAGGCATTATTCCTTGGAACCAGGAGGTCTGGGCATAGAGATGTCTAGTTCGGGTGGTCTGGAATATGATCAATATGATCCAGTCATTCTCACCTGGTCCTTCTGATGTGGGACACAGAGGCAGAAGAATAATTATTAAATTTCCTTACCTACTGACAAGCCCTTAAACCAGGCAGAGTGACCTCCACCTTAAGGCTTTGCTAACGGCAAGGACAATCCTAGCCTGACCAACCCCCTACCCCCAACCAGGATCCCGTAAGTCTACTTTAACAATTCCTTTAGGAAACTTTATCTTTAAACCTCCAAGATAGTGTCATTCCCAAGCATATGGCCCACTGATATACATCTAAAGGGTCTCACCAGAAGATTTTTATTACTGGTAATGAATAACCTTTTCCCCAGACAATAGCTAGCCCCTCAAGGTCCTGGAGACCTTGCTTCCAAAATTCCTTAGAGAATTACACCATCCCTAATCGCTCCCCTCCAACTTACTAGTATATAATAGGCCACTCCTCACATCCCCCGGGTGGGGCAGCAGCTCTTCCTGCCCTCGGGTCCTGTCCCCATGCTTTAATAAACCACCATTTTGCACCAAAGACGTCTCAAGAATTCTTTCTTGGTCATGGGCTCCGGACCTCACCCCACTGAACCTCACCTATATTCTAGAACTTCATCACTTCCTTAGATATTATCTATCCTAAAGAAATCACTAACTCCTTGTCCTTTACAAGGAAGAATACACTATTTGCATATTGAGGCATGTGTAAAGTGGGGGTGCAGGTCCTAGCAAGAATAGAAGCAGAAAAAGGAACAAAAGCCAGGTTTTATGGAATCCTGCGGTTTCCCTATCTCACTGCTGAGCATGAACCTGTGCAGATGACACTGTAGTGAGTGACATTACAAATTCCTGCCATCTAATAAGATATAAAATAGCCCATCACTCTTACTCAGCTGTCTATTCATCCGTCTTTGATGAACTATGAAGTTTCCTCATAAAATTATTCTGAAATTTCTTCCTTAATCTCATTGAGATATTAATACCCACATACCCACATAAAATCAGCAACTGATCCATGATTATAGTTACCAACCATTCCTGTTTGCCCTGGACCAAAGGTTTTCTGAGAAATGGGAAATTCAGGGCTAAAATGGGAAAAGTCCTGGCTAAGCTGAGATGAGGTGGTTGCTTATGTTTTCCTGTTTTGTTTCCTTATGTTTCCTATTTATCAAGAATAACAACCCAATGACAGCTTATGGGACTTTATCTTCTCTCTGCCATAAAATCATTCTTTGTTTTTCCCATCTGCCGATAATTTATTCCCACATGAAAAAGATTATTTTTCCTTCTTTATAAATATGATCCCTATAGCCATATCCTGATTTATTGGCCCTTGTCTGGAATCTTGCTTTTTTTAGTTGACATCTCCTTTTTGTCATTTTAAATGTTTCCCTTTCACCAGGTCTCCGCCCTCCATCTGTAATGATTTCTTTTGGCCTTTTTTTTTTTTCTTACGCTATCATTCTGTCTCTCTCCTTCCTTCTTACAACAGATTTCTTGAGAGTAGGCTGGGATCTCTGTCTGAATCCTTCATTACTTCTCTTGCTTTTGTCCTCAGCATTTCATAAGACAATTCTCTTAGGATTCTCTTAACAATCCTCTTAACAACTGCCGAGTGGTTCAACAAAGAGTCTTTGTGATTTTTTCATCTTTTCACTCCTTTAGAATCTCTGATGCATTTTCCCTCATTGATTTCCTTGAAATACTTTTCTGTCTTGGCTTCTTTACATTGCCCCACCCTAAAGCTCCCTTTAGCTCTGATTGTTTCCTTTTGTTGCCTCTACTGATTTCTTTTTTTCTTTCCATCCCCTAAAAGTTGGTGTTTATCTGTGTGTTGTGTTTAATCTTCTATGTATACATTCTACTCATTGGCATTTTACCTATTTTCATATGTTTAATGATTATTTTGAAGATGGTTCCAAACCCTGCCTCTTTATGTCCAGACCCTCCTTGAGACTGCAATGTTTATTCCTAGCTCTGCCTTGTATATCTTCTACCGGAAATCCTTCTGAGCTCTAACCTTAGCATGTCTGAATAGAAGATTAGGATATATTTTATTTTTTACTCCACACAAAAAAGCTCTTCTTTCTAAGTCTTCTGTTTCTCTTAATAGTATGTTTGTTTTTTGTGGGTTTTTGTTTTTGTTTTTTAAGAGAGGGATGAGGGGAGGATCCAGAGGGAGAGGCAGAGAGAGAATCTTAAGAAAGTTTTATGCCCAGCAAGGAGCTGTATGTGGAGCTGCATCTTACAACCCTGAGATCATGACCTGAGCTGAAATTAAGAGCCTGATGCTTAACCGACTGAGCCACCCAGGCACCCCAGTATGTTTGTTTTTATTGTCATTTGTGCTCAAAACCTTGAGATTGCATTTCTCCGTCCTAAAGAGCTCCTTTCTCCTAGTACAAATTTAATCAATTGTCAAACCACGTGCAGTCTGACTCAGATTCTGTTTCTTGCTTTTTAAAAAAAAAAAAATCCAGTCCTCCCGCCACTATCACCTTAGGTTAGTTTCTCATGACATCATATTTTTTCTCATCCCCTTGCCTGTATTCCCATTTCTCATGTTTCACCCCCAATTTGTTCTGCGCTCTGCTTCCTTAGACTGACTTTAGGGCTTCTCTAAAATATGACCTACAGTTACTTTTTTAAATGCTTACTCCTCACCCTTCCCTGAACACATCTGTGCTCCTTTCCAAGTGAACTTCTAGTTATTACTTAAATATCTTCTATGATCAATCACTGTATTGCCTTTTGCCCTTGTTTGTTTTTACCTATAGTGACACTACTCATTGTAGGCTTTTAAAATTCATGTTTAGGGACACCTGGGTGGCTCAGTGGGTTAAGCCTCTGTCATGATCCCAGGGTCCTGGGATTGAGTCCCGCATTGGGCTCTCTGCTCGGTGGGGAGCCTGCTTCTCCCTCTCTCTCTGCTTGCCTCTCTGCCTACTTGTGATCTCTGTCAAATAAAGAAATAAATAAATAAATCTAAAAAAAATCATGTTTATGCTTCCTCTAATATCTTCCAAGTCCTTCATCATTTTTGGTCTTTTGATCATTTACCTCTATTACTTTCTTTTGTTATCTTCTTTTAGCATGAACCATATATAATGTCCTCATGAAATTAAAATTCTGAGATGGCAGAGGCTGTCAGACATTTTCACATGCTCTTTATAGAGACCTGTGCCCATTTGATGCTCAATAAATGCTGCGTGAAATGTAATGATTTATTTTAACTTTATATGTTTTAGACCTAAAGCATGATTTCAGAAGATCATGGAATTGCACTTGTTTCTACATGTTGGTTAGAAAGGCGAAAGCATAGCTGAAGCATAGTCACCAGGTGGCAGTGCTACAGAGCTGTTCCGAACCTGCTGCATTCTCCGATGTCATCTGGATAGAAATGATTTACTAGGACATTTTCTGCCCTAATCTACACAAAATCACAGAAAATCATAGCTATTAGCTTTGGAAGGGTCATGAAGACCCTTTTGTCCTACAGTCTAGTTGTAAAGATGAGGAAACTGAGATGCAGATATCTATATATCTATATATCTACATATATATGTAGAGAGAGAGAGATAAATAGAAAGGATTTTCAAGGTTATTAGGCTTTTTTTTTACAGGTAAAGAAAATGAAATCATGACCAAGGCCATGTATTAGTTGGAACACTTTTGACTGTGTCATAAATTCAACAGAAATTGGTTTTTAAAATTAAAAAGAGAGGAGGGTGATTTTTTAGCCCAGGTGTCCAAAGAGTCCAGGGATAAGCCTAGCTTTAGGCAAGGCTGGATCCAGGGTTATAGTCTCTAGTTTTTTATTTTGCTTTCTGCTGTGGTAGCTTTATTTCAGGTTTTGCATTTCCCAGCCACTCTTATCTTATGCTATTTATTCATAGGCATATCTGCAAAGAACATAATTTTCTTTTCTGACAGTTTCAGTAAAAACCTTGGAATTGAGTCTCAATAGGCAGACCTGGGTCATGTTCCAGCTGGAACAAAAGGAGGAGTTGTCCCTCTTCATCTCTCTGAGGAATGAGGTTGGTTTGGGGAAAGGTCGACATATATATTTTTTCGTGAATAGTTTTTCAGTCCACGACAGTGCCCAGCTAAGGCAATGACTAGGGACTGAAATCTAGCCTGGGTTCCACTTGCCAAGGTATGATACAGTGGGGCTGCATCTGCTTAGATGGGACACTTTTTCTAATTTGCCTCAGAACACTGTATTCAGAAGAATGAATGAGTAGATCGAAACAAAAATATACACTGGTAACAGTTTAAAAAAATTAAGGGGGTGGGGGCGCCTGGGTGCCTCAGTGGGTTAAGCCTCTGCCTTCAGCTCAGACCATGATCTCAGGGTCCTGGGATGGAGCCCCGCATGGGGCTTTCTGCTCAGCAGGGAGTCTGCTTCCCCCTCTCTCTCTGTCTGCCTGCCTCTCTGCCTACTTGTGATCTCTGTCTGTCAAATGAATAAAGTCTTAAAAAAAACTAAGGGGGTGTTGGGTGACTCAGTTGGTTGAACACTCAACTTTTGGTTTCAGCTCAGGTTGTGTCTTGTGGTTGTGGGATCAAGACCCATGTTGAACTCTGTGCTCAGTGCAGAGGTTGCTTCAGATGCTCTCTCCTGTCCCTCCATCTCACACACTCTCTCAAATAAATAAAATCTTTTAAAAAATTATGGTTAAATTTGATTTTCCTTCCTTCCTTCCTTCCTTCCTTCCTTCCTTCCTTCCTTCCTTCCTTTCAAGATTTATTTAAGTATTTGAGAGAGAGAGGATGGAGGGTAGCAGCAGAAGGAGATAGAGAGAGTGAATCCCAAGCAGACTCCCTGCCAAGTGCAGAGACTGACACAAGGCCTGATCCCACTACCTAGAGACCCTGGGAGACCATAACCCAAGCCCAAACCAAGAGTCAGATGTTCAACCAAGTCATCCAGGCACCCCTACTTCTCTCTGTTTCTAAATGGAAGGCAATATTGTATTATACAAAATGTGTGATGATTTAGAGCCCGAATGACAAGTTGGAATCTTGGTTCTGCTACATATCACTGTGTGAATTTGGGAAGAGTTTTAATATTTCTTAGCTTCAGTTTACTTATGTATAATAACCATATTTCAGGAATGTTGGAGGATTAAGTGAGGCATAAAAGCCCATCATAGGGCCTGGGATATAGTAGCAGCTCAATTAATATCAATTAATTGTGGCAGTTTTTAAATATGAGCCCCAAATTCTTTAAACTCTTCTAAGAGAGGGATAGTGTCTATGTTCCCCTCTCTCGAGTTGGGGAATGCTTGTGACTTCATCAACCAGTAGAATATGGAAAAGTGACACCATGTGACCTCTGAGCCCTGGCCATAAAATGTCACATAGTTTCCTCCTGGAATACAGTTTGAAATGCTTCTCAGAAGTTCCTGCTTTAGACATTCCCTCTTTGAATAAACCATCATGTTTTGAGAAGCTCAAGCCACACAGAGAGACAGATTTCCCTGAAACCTCTCAGTGGGAGGAATGCCAAGGAATATTAAAATGCCATATGTTGTGATATGTACTATGAGGGGTGTGATTTTCCTACAAATACTTATTTCCTTGATTATTATAAGGATGTCTATAACTGTAATGGTTAAATTTATGTGTCAATTTGGCTAGCTGTGGTACCCAGTTGTTTAGCTGAACACCAGTCTATATGTTGCTGTGAAAATAGTTTTCAGAAAGACAAAAGATAGAGTTGATTTTGAACTCAGGACATCAGCTCTTATCTGAATTTCCCACTGGTTTGGTTTATGAATTTCGGGCTTGTTAGCCCCCACAAATGTATGACCTAATTCCTTAAAATAAATCTTTCTTCCCCACCCTTTCCATATATATCATATCTATCACTCTTTTTTTCTGGTGAACCTTGACTAATACAATAACTAAATGTAGGAATATCAAGAAAGACTTTTTTAAAAGATTTTATTTATTTGACAGAGAGAGAGAGAGAGAGAGAGAGAGAGTGAGCACAGCAGGGGGAGTGGAAGATAACAGGAGAGGGAGAAGCGGGACTCAATCCCAGGACTCTGAGATCATGACCTGAGCCGAAGGCAGACACTTAACTGACTGAGACACTCAGGCACCCAAGACAGACATTTTTTAAAAAAATTCATTTATTTACCTGACAGACGGAGATCACAAGCAGGCAGAGAAGCAGGCAGAGAGAGAGGAGGAAGCAGACTTCCCCGCTGAGCAGAGAGCCCGATGCGGGGCTCGATCCCAGGACCCCGGGATCATGACCTGAGCCGAAGGCAGAGGCTTTAACCCACTGAGCCACCCAGGCGCCCCCAGACATCTTTTAAATATAGGATAATTTCATTTCCATCATTAGATGATTTAGGTACTTGATATCTGAATTCACATTTTAGAAGTTAGAGAGTACTTAATGCGGTTCTTAAATTATTCTACATATGTTAAACTTTGCAGCCCTGATAAGAATTTTAGCCTCATGTCTCATAATGCCAATCTTATATCTCCTAAATTCCTATTGTATAGAGTTCAGCTCAATAAATCTCTGTGGATTATTCTTTAACAGTCTGTGAACAAGTTTGTGGTGAGGAGAATAAAACCAACATTGTGAGGATTGTGTGACTCCTTAAACACATTCTTAACTGACATTTTTTGTTTCACTGTCTCATTGACTCATTATGTAAATGTCATTATTGGGCAATTAGTATTTGCAAGTAGGTGTGGGATAATAGTTTCCCCTATTGACATAGAGATTTGTGATTTGATCATTGGAGATGTTAGGTGACTCATTACAAGTGTTCGCTTGGGGGAGTATATCAAAGATGCAGCTTCATGATTTAATGAATTGACTCAAATTATCTAACCTTTTCCTATTTCTTAGTGACTTTTATGAATTCTGTGCCTAGCTCTCTGTTTCTCTCATCTGAGCTTTGCTGATGGAATCAACATCATCTTTTTCCAAATTTATATGTAACCCTGTTAAAAATTTATTCATTTTGTTAAATTATACTGAACTTTTAAGAGGAGAAGTATGTGGTATAATGCAAAAATTAACTAAGAATCAAAAGACTTAGATTCTGGTGCCAGGTTTTGGCTGTTTAAATTGAGAGGTGTCCCTAGACACACATCCTCACAGCCTCAGTTTTTATCCAAAATGACAAGTTTGAAGATTTGGATTCCATTACTTGGTAACTACTAAATTTTACTTGGAACTGTTTCTGAAGAAATCCTTTTGCCAAGCTTCTACAGAGAGCTATTGCTAAGGTGTTGCTAAAGGCAAACAGCTGAGATGTGTCTAATTTATAATTTATTAATTACAACAAGCTGCAGGGAAGGGAAAGCAGCTATTAGCTGGTGGGGTGGAATGAAAGAATGAATTTTTAGACAGTGAAAGATGATAATATATATCCTCTAGGCTGAGGGGTGACTGCGCAGTTGATCCTGAGCTAGAAGAGAGACTATAACAAAAACATAAACTCTTATTAGCAAAGAAGATGAAAGATCTCTTTTAGGACTTATAGGCAACTAAACAATCAGTTGGAATCTCAATAATACTGCAAGAAATCCTCCTGTCTGGTGAAAAAGCCTAAAAGATTTGGTGGCTAAAAGATTAGGTTTATCAACTAAAGGAAGGCAGTTTTAGAAACAGTGCAGCTCCAGGTAAATCTGCCTAGGATTTTTAGAATAAAGGGTTTCAGGACTGCTTCAGATAAAGATGGAACAACTTTTTTTCCCCTTGTATCTCTGTTATGATGTGGCCTGGCCAATTTTTTTTTCTGGTGTCATTTCTGAACAAGTGCACCTGAGCCCTTTCAGAGTATCTGGCCCATTGCCTACTTAAGACTTATCTTTTGGTTTCATCTCTCATTGGCTACATTGCCTGACCAGTGGGCATCTGCATGATTCTAACTGATCTGGAGTCCTGCATGGGCAGTCCAGTTTCCTGATAGGGACAGTCCATACTAGTTAAAATCCAGTTATATCCAGCTATGTCTGTTGGAAGCAGAAAATTCCCTTAGCCTGATAGCTGGGAAGACACTTAAAACAATCCATAATAAAAAATTCCAAAGCTTCCTCTAAGCAGCAAATTCTCATTGAGAATATAAGATTTCTTTGTAGATGTCATGATGAATAGAGCCTATGAAGTGCTGGGCTCTTATTATGTATTGGTGTATTCTTACAACAACTTCACAAGTATTTATTGCTGTACCCAGTTGACAAAAAGAAACTGAAGCTCAGAGAGCTTAAGATGTCAGAGTTACAGATAATGAAAGGTATCAGTATCCAAACCTAGCATGGCTATCTCTTTCCCCTGCTTTGCTAAATCTATATGGCACTGAATGTGCCACTTAGCTTTCTGTGTCATTTTACAATAACTAAATTAAAAATTGTACTACTTGGTCTCTAAAGTTATCATTTCTTTACTGAAAGGTATTTACTATGGGCTAGAATTTATAAGGCTAAAGATTTGATAGAATAAAAAATGTAGAACTAAAAGATCAAGTACTTGCCCAAAAGAATGACTTTTTTAATAAAAAATCATTTCATGCCTCTGAGACATTTATTTATAAGATATTCTGCAAAGCTTTTAAGTTTCAATATGTTTAATGAATAAACTGTACCTCTCTTCCCCCATTCCATATCATCAACTGTAAAGGGAGCTCATTTATTTTAATCTCTAGTTTTCTGGAAGAATCACTTAATTTCTGATTCTGACAAACAGCATGGAACTGTTCAAATAACTGTCTCTAAAATGATAATTTTTATATTCATGGTACCTTTTGAGTATTACCGACATATTCTCATGCGATGACTTGGATTGACAACACAAAAAATCCATTTTCCCTCCTGATTTGCTCTCTGTGGTAGACTAAGTTCCAAATGGATATGTTTACTTGAGTTTTGAAAGGTACCATTGAAATGATGTGAGAAAAATCCCATTTTAAGAACTCTGTTACCAGATTACTTTAAATTTCTCCCAATGTGTTAATAAAATGCAGAGCTGGAACTAGGCATTTTTGTGCTAGAGGCAATTTTTCTCTAGCGGGTTTTTTTCCCCCTCTGCTTTGCTTTATGGACTGTCAGATCATTGAGTCTTCCTTGGAATCCTCAGTAAAGCTCTTCTGAAATAGGAATTATTTCTTGCTTATCCTTACATAAGCCAGTAAAGTAGCCATCTCTCTTGCTTAAGGGACCTTAATTTTGATAATCTTGTTAGCATATAATTGTCATGGGCAGGTACTTTGCTAAGCATTTATCATTAATTATCACAATCCTATCAGGCAGGTGTTATTGTTATCCTCATTCTAAGAAAAGGAATCTAAGAATCAGATGTTGAGGACTTGCCGGATTTTCTGCAGCTTAGAGAGTAGTAGAGCTGGGATTTGACCCAGGCCTTTCCATGTCCAAGATCCAGGTGCTTAACTTCTGTGTTGTGCTGTCACCCATGGTCATGGAGTCCCCCGTATTTCTTCACAGATCTGTTGAACTGTCTTCCTGAGACTTGCAAAAATAATTCTTAACTTTTTAAATAATTACTACATTTTTGCTTGAGAGTAATGATGCTATTTTCTTAGTTTCTCTATCTCTCTCTTTGGACAAACTGAAAGAGTTTTTAGTATTCAGAATTGATTTTAGGGTTTTATAAATGTTTTGCTTGACCTTTATATACTGTGTTTTTGGCCTGAGTATTTTGTCTTCCATGAATTTTTTTTTTAAAGATTTTTATTTATTTATTTGACAGACAGAGATCACAAGTAGGCAGAGAGGCAGGCAGAGAGAGAGGAAGGGAAGCAGGCTCCCCGATGAGCAGAGAGTCTGATGCAGGGCTCCATCCCAGGACCCTGGGATCATGACCTGAGTGGAAGGCAGAGGCTTTAACCCACTGAGCCACCCAGGCACCCACAATGAATATTCCTTATATGTTGGTCCGTGACTCAATGAACATGAAAATATAGTTACTGAATTGAAAAATGATACAGCATAAAACACAATGAGTCAGTTTAGGTCTTTTTTTTTTTTTTTTTCCAATCAAAAGCTTACAAAATTTTAACTATTTCTGTAAAAAACATTCCTATTACAAGGAAAGTGAAGGAGCTATTAAATAAAATATGAAGTCAGAAGTCATTAGCATTGGGTTATCATCTAAATTTTCCTTTTGATTTATTACATGGGATAGAATAAATTTTCTTCTGCCCCTAATACTCCTCTAATTCTCCTCTTCTTCCTCTTACTCCTTCTAGTTATTATTTCAATGTCTGAAAAATAGCCATGACATATTTTTTGTTTTATTGAGATTTAAATGACATATAACATTGTATTAGTTAAAGCTGTGCAACATGATTTGATGCATATATATATACATATATATATTTAAGATTTTTATTTATTTATTTGACAGACAGAGATCACAAATAGGCAGAGAGGCAGGCAGAGAGAGAGAGGGGAGCAGGCTCCCTGCTGAGCAGAGAGCCGATGCAGGGCTTGATCCCAGGGCTGTATATATATATACATATGTATATGTATATATATATATATATATATCACAGAATGATTACCATAACATGTTTAATTAACATTTATCACCTCACATACCTACAATTTTTTATGTGTGTTATGAGAACTTGTAAGATATGTTCTTAGTGTAACCTAACCAAATGAGAGTTTGTCCACCCAATGGATAGCAAGCCTATAAAAACTGATACTGAGATTTTACAGTGAATAAAGATAGGCTATTTGTTGATGTGGCACCACCAGGAGAATGGGGAGCTAATGCTCTAAAATCCTGAACTCCCCAATGGTTTGCAAGTGAGAGTTTTAAAGGGCAAAAATTTAAGGCAGTGGTCTCCTGAGAGGGTGGACACCATTGATTGGAGACCCATAAATCACCAGGTGCTCTGGTGCCACACATTGTTTTGTTCCCCAGAGATCCTTTCCATCTCAAGAAACTTGGAATCTGAAAAATATCATTATTCTTTATGTTAAAGATTTCATTAGGTACCTCTGGTGATAGTATCTTTAAGGCAGTGCTGATTAACTACTTGTAAGCCAGTAAGGTTGCATTTCTACAGACTCCGTGGCTGGTCCAGCTGTACCTAGGAGTAATATGGCCTTTAGTGTTCATTTTTTCATCTGAATTGACAAGATAGATGCCAGCTTCATTTGCAACTTGCAAATATACTATATAGTAGTATATATATGTATATATATATATATTTTTTACTGTACAGTAGTATTAACTATAGTTATATCCCTAGGACTTATTTATCCTATAACTATAAACTTGTAACTTTTGACAATCTTCACCCATTTGTTCCCTGCCCCCACCCCCTTGGACAACCACCAATCTGTTCTGTTTCTATGAGTTGGGTTTTTTTTAAGAGTCTATCTATAAGTGAGATCATACAGTTTTTGTCTTTCTCTGTCTGACTTATTTAATTTAACATAATGCTCTTAAGATCCAACTATGTTCCTGTAAATAGCAGAATTTCCTTGACAGCAGAAGCAGTAACAGTAGCTAGTATTTGTTGAACGATCACAATAGGTCACATACTATGATAGATACTTTGTAGGTATTATTTAATACATCACTCTACCAACGATGGTATCTATAGTCATATTTACAGAAACAGATACTCAGACAGGAAGGTTGGTTAGCAGAAGTTTGCATAGCTAAGTCATTGGGACAGAGTCCTGTCATTGGGTCCTGAACAAGGACCCAGGTCTGTTAAGTGCTAAATTTGGTGTTCTTAACCATTGTGCTTTTCATTAAGACTGTAATAGTAGTCTAAGAATACTGGCACATCCTAAAACTAACCATCTTCCTTCCTTGGAATTAAATATGCAGTTGGTAGTTCATTCCTATGAAATATGTTATGACTGTATACCAAAGGATGGAAATGTTTTAGCATGTTAGAAATACATTTTATTGAAGATCTCATTAATATGGGAAAATAATAAGCATTCAACTACTTTGAGTTAAAAACTTTTTTTTTTGAGATTTTAGCAAAGAAAAATAAGTAAAACCTACACTTGGGGAGTTATAACAACATTTTTAATGTTTGGAAAACATTAAGGCGTGGGTGGACTGACGTTTCCTCACTGCTGTTGTAAAAGAAGCCCATGGCCAGTCCTGTTTGCAGTAGAGAGTTCTGTTTACTAATTTCGTAATGGATGAAGAACGCAGAGACTTTTACAACAGGAAGAGACTTTAGAAGTCATTCAGACAAATAGCTTGGAGTTTCCTGGACAGATGCATATCTCATTTTTTCTTGAACACCTTCAGTGATGGAATATGTTCTGCTTCATGGGGCATCACATTTTATTTTAACAGCTCTTGTTATTTCTTTCTTTCAATTGAGTCCAAATCTCTATCTGTAATTTCTACTCCATTGCTCCCTTTTCTATCCTTAACTAAATTACAGCCCAAATCTTCTCATTTTCTGGTCCCTATCCCCCTCTCCCCTCTTTTCTTTCTAGTTGTTACTTATGTAACATGATTCTGGGTACTTTTGTCATTAAAATGGATTTTCACAGTATATCCTTCATTTAAAAAAAATGTTCATCTTTAAGTGTGTGGCTTCATACCAAAGACAATGCTCAAAGAACTGTTAGCAAATTGCAGAATGAAACAGGGCTGTCATCTTTGATCCATATACCATGTTTTTTGCGAATAATATATATATATATTATACATAATATATGTGATAATTTCATGCACACGTGAAAAGTTCTGGGCATTAAAAATATATGGAAGGGATTGGGGACTGGAAAAAGAGAAAATTAGTGGCATCAGGAAATAAATTGTTGAGAAGTTTGAGAAGGAAGCGGCTAAGATGGAAAAGTTTTCCCTTGTATATACCTACCCGAGTCTTAAGAAAATGTCTGTAAATGTGGTAACACTATTGACATCTCCTTGTGGAAAATTAAAGACATAAAAACAGTGTGAGTCACACTGATACCTTGGGACATAGAGAATTAATATGAATAAATCTGACTGTAGATACCTCATTTTTGTTGCATTTATAGCTAGTGTTTTAAGGAATATTATTCTAATTTACCTGCTTTTTACAACAGTGACTGTTGGTGCTGGCAAACATGTTCCACCAAGCCATTCTAAAGCCTGACAAGATACGAAGAAATTGGCAAGAGAATCAACAATTGCTTTCAGAAAGCTGACTAAAATGTCTTATGCCAATTTTCTTTTCAAATTGTGACAAAATTCTGGAGCCAAATTCTGATATTCTTTTGTGCATGGGATAATTTTGGTTTATATTATGCCACCAATGTAGGTAACTTACGAAGTCTACTATCCATTCTTCCAGAATATCTAAATTTGGAATTTAGCCATTACTATTGGAATGGTTACTAATGGAATTACTAATGGAATAAGCCATTACTATTGGCTTCCTTGAGACTAATGTTCTAGAATCCAGTAAAGTGCTTACCTTTGGTCCGATCAAATGGTCAACTAAAGTGAAGTCTGCTAAACAACACAACAGCTTAAGCATAGTTAGTTCACCAGGAGACAATACGGACTTCACCACTGAGGTTGTATCTACAAAGTGGTAGTGGCAGCAAGAATGCCCACCAGTGGCAATGACTTGCTTCATCGCATAATTTATCATCCTGAACCATCTAGGTCAAAGCAGAGCTGGCTCTGTTTGAGTTTGGTTTTATTTTTCTCATGTTGCTTACAGGTTTATTTGGCCTAGGGGAAGATGCCCATCTTGGTAAGAAGCTGAAGGAGGATTCAAATTCTTGAAAGCAGATAATGGCTCTGATATTGAGACATTTTCATGTAAATTCATGTGTGTGTTGTGTGTATCTTCAAGGCATTGCCAGAAAGGCTGCAGGATATGGTAAGAGACAATCTTGCAGATCTCCAGCCAGTAAGCTAAATCAGAAGAGTGGCCTCAGAAATGTGTATCTCAAATGACCAAGTTTAATGGTATAAAATATGAATGATGACAATATAGTGTAAAAATTGGAAGGAAAAATGTTTGTGGATCATTTGTTCTGTGGTTATTGTTAGGTTTTTGAAATCTGTATTTTTAGATGGAAACAATTTAATGAAAAATCTTTACCAGATTAAAAAAAATTATTTTGAAGTTTTCCAAACACACAAAAGCCAAGAGAATCACACAATAAACTTCCATGTACTCATACCTCAGCTTAATCACAATCAACATTTTGCCATTGTGTTTCATTTATTTATTTCCTTCTCTTCCATTTTCCAAAATATTTTATTTATTTTTTCAAAAATATTTTAAATACATACATCATATGCACCTCTAATTGAGAGCTAGTTTCTAGAAATTTCAGAACATTGAAACAAAGGTTAATGCAAAGGAAAAAGAAATGGGTAAATATTGATAAATATTTGCATGCACTATTCCACTTGAAAAAAAATCAGATGTTCATTTTTTTTTTTAATGATCCAAAGTATCTAATAGCACAAAACTAATATTTTACTTTTTGGGCAAAAAAGATGAGATTACCACCATGCTCCCATGATGCATTCAGTTTAGAATTCCAGATGGGTTTTAAATCATATCATAAATTCTCCCAAACATAAAAATAATTCTCAATCTCTATAGGAGGTAATTGTATGTTGAAGTTAAAAAACAAAAAAGCAACTCTACTATTGAATTTATTAAAGTCACAGAAAATAAAATCAACATACAGAAATCTGTTGCATGTCTATATACCAATAATGCAGCAGCAGAAAGAGAAATCAAGGAA
>RCUC01148360.1:0-17487 GCA_003697995.1 Taxidea taxus jeffersonii | reverse complement strand
AAAAAAAAAAAAAAATCTCCATACTGATGTGCCCAAATATTTGAAACACAGTTTATCCCAGATTAAATTTATTAGTTTTCTATTCACAGAAGCTCTTAGATACTTCTGCTAGTTCTAATTTACAAACCCGCCATAATCTTATCAAAGTTTTCTGATTGCATAATGATAAAACATCACTGCTTACTGCAGTGAATTGAATAGTTACCCCCTCAAAATTCATGTCCATTTGGAATCTCAGAATGTAGCCATATTTTCAAGTAGTGATTTTACCTTGATTTTATACTACCGTCCTTTGCTACAGTGAAAGAAAACATGTCTGCTGTAAATTGTAACAGTGAAAGAAAACATCTCTGCTGTATTAAGCTACACAATGTGTGAGTAATTTGCTATGGCAGACCCAGGAAAATGATACACTACATATACTACTACGGTCTGAATGTTTGTGTGCATCCCCCCAAATTTATATATTGAAATTCTAATTCAATGGTGTAATGGTGTTAGGAGGTGGGGGCATTAAAAAATGATTAGGTCAAGGGGTTGGGAAGCTCATGACCAGGATTAGGGTCCTTATAAAAGAGGACCCATGCAACTCCCAGCCCCTTCCACAATGTGAGGAGGACACAGTAAGAAGCAAGCAGCTTGCAACCTGGCGGAGGGCCCTCACCAGAACCCAACCATGCTGACATTTTGATCTTGAACTCCCACACTTGAGAAGTGTGGGGAATACATCCCTATGGTTTATTAGCTTCCAGTCTGCAGTATTTTGTTACAGTAGCCTGAATGGAGTAAGACATATACCCACCATGGCACACAAATGTCTTCAAGCGTCAGGCCCTGTTTATTGCCACAGCCTCATTTCACACTTCATATCCTCTGTGTTCCAGACCCTCTGAACTACTTGCAAGTCCCTCAATATACCGTGTCTCTCCTTACTCCTTGTTGTTTGTTCTGTTTGCCCATTATCCCTGAAAGACATCACTGGCCCTTCTTTTGTGGCCACTTCTTCAGTTTACTTCATTCTTATTTGTTTATTGAGAGAGAGAAAGAGAGGGCATGTAAGTGAGCCCATGAGGGGAGAGGCAGAAGAAGAGGGTGAGAGAGAATCCTAGGCAGACTCCTTGCTAAGACGGGAGCCCAAAGCGGGGCACCATCTCACAACCCTGAGATCATGAGCCAAAATCAAGAGCTGGCCACTTAACAGACTGAGCCACCCAGGCACCCCAGTATACTTCATTTTTAACATTATTTCTACTGGGAAGTCTTTCTGGGCAACATGTGTGAGGTTCCAGTTCCAGTGGATTCTTACAGTATTTTGTGTTTATCTCACCTTGACACTGCATTATCATCACTGGTCTGTTCTGCATTGTTCTCTGAACTGGCTGGCTTGAGGAATAGATAACTTGCATTAGCTTAGTATCATTCCAAATTCCCTTGACTATCACAACAAAAGGCATCTAGAGACAAGTCAATAAATATTTGTTGAATGACTTCACTGAAGATCACTGAGACATAATGCCCAGAAAATCCCAGAGAAGAAACCCTTGGTGTTGTCAAGTATCATATTGATATTATCAAGAGAAAACAGCTTATAAATGTATAAATACATCAGAGTATGTCCAGATAAATGTCTTCAGGTAAATAAAGGAAAGATAAAGCATTTTAAGTGAGGAACAATGGAGGAAATGGGCAAGGCAAAGCCAAAGATGGAGCATTCAGGTAATTTCAAAAGCAATCATATAGTGAAGGCAGGAAATGTATTATTTACTGTATGGTTTCCAGTGTCACCGTGCTATCAATGGGAAGCAGGAATAGATTTGAGATAGATATATCTATCTCAAATATATATGAGATATATCTATCTCAAATCTATTCCTGCTTCCCATTGATAGCATATCTATCTATCTATCTATCTATCTATCTATATATCTCCTTTGTGAGAAGAAATTCTCCAATTAATAGATTTATCCAAAAATAGAATGACCTTTCTTGTGAAGAGGTGTGTATTCTCTCATTAGAGAAGAGAGAGTGGGATAAATAACTTTGAGGATATTTATGTCAGTGCTATTCAGGAAGAGGTTGGACTAGAAAAGACACTGGTCATTTTAATTTCCACTGAGGGACACAGCAATACATTTTATTGATTCATATCCTCAGCACCGCTGAAGAACACTTTTTCTTAAAGCATCATTGCTCTGTACACTTTAGAAATCTGTTACTATGGGTGTTGACACACTAAGAATAAGGGCAATTTAGTTGATTGGTTCAATAGATAGCACTGTAATCAATTATGCGTGTGCTAAAGTGGGTAAGTTCCAAAGTACAAAGTCATCTCATTCAGTTATATTGATCTCTCACCATGGGATCATGTTTTGTTAATTATTGAATTGCATCATATTCTCACTGAAATGCTGAATTTATAGTTTAATTTACTTATATTTATGCTGTTAGAATAGATGATAATATTTAGGAGGAGTGAAATCTGGCCCTAGTATCAATTTTTTTTCCCAATCCATATGTTTTCACCTTCAGAACCAATGATTCCTACAGGAGTTTATTAATGGCATAAAGAATGAGAGATTTTGTTACAATTTATGTCCTTGAACATATATGAAATTTGGCGATTGCCTTTCAGTGCATGAGGAAAGCCTCTCAGAACATTTGTTTCCAAGTACCTGATCAGTAAGAATAGTATTTGAAATTAAAATCTGAGTCAATAAAGCATAAAGCTTTTCTGCTAAGTACTTGAAAAACAGTTTCTCAGCAGGCTATAGCCAAGGGAGCAACAGAATTCAAGTGCAGTGAGGCTAATAGAGGCATCAGCTGCTGAAACAGAATTAAATTGAGGGTCAGGAATTAGACTTGACAGAAAGATTAATAATTCAGTTGGGAACATAGAAAGCAACATGAATGGTTTCAGCTTTTGCTTGGTAATTGTGTCATCTGAAAAAAATAAACAAAATGAAATAAAATCAATCACTCTTTGGACCATGATGCTTTTTGAAGTGGAATATGGACTGTCTGACAGAGCCCCTGAAGCTGATATCATAGGTCCCTTCAAAGGTTGCTTTTACCAGATTTTGCTTTGGCTGATCAACAGAGTGGCCATAGCTTGCAAGCCTCTGAAGGGGAAAGGAACTTACAGACAAATTTTAACAAGGTTTAACCAAAGACAAAACACTGCCTTCCCTACTGGTGTGGTTTTGTTACTTCTTATCAAAATGATGGTCAGTGTCTCTGCCTAGGATTTTACTAGACTTCATTTTCTTTCTATTACAGTGTGTGGGAAAATTAGTTGCAAATAAGTACATACTCTATCTGCTGATAAAATATGCCATGCCAAGTTTAGAGTATATAATTACAAATAAAAAACCCAACTATATAAAATATGCAGCTATGAGTTGAATAATGTGTCTTGAGATTATAAAGATATAAGAATAGAGAAATCTATGCAGGCCAATTAGAACATTTCAGAGTTCTCTTCCAACTCCCACCATTCACTACTCATTATTTAAGAGTTATTGTTATAAGAGTGCACTGGACGTTTTTGGCCCACTTCGGACAGTGTATTAGTTTGCTTGGGCTACTATAACAAATTGCCACAGACTCGGTGGCTTACATAACAGAAACTTATTTTCTTACATTCCCAAAGGCTCGAACTCCAAGATCAATTTGTTAGCAGGGATCATTTCTTCTGAGAACTCTCTCCTTAGGTTGTAGATGACCATTTTCTACCGGTGTCTTCAAATGGCCTTTTCTCTGTAACTGTCTGTGTCCAAATTTTCTCTTCTTGCCACATTTGATTACGGCCCTCCCCAGTGACGTTATTTGAACTTAATTACCTCTTTAGAGGCCTATCTCCAAATGCTGCCACATTTTGAGGTATTAAGCTTTAAGGTATTAATACTCATATATTAAATTTAATATATGAATTTTATGGAATAAAATGGAATAAAATTTTATGGAATAAAATTCAGCCCATAAGGTCTTGAGTTTGTTCAGGTAGAAAGGAGGCTTTCAACATCTCAGTAGGAGTCCAGCTTCACTTCTCCCAAGACTTGAGCAGCTGAGTGTCCTGGAGTGATGTAACAGAGTTTTTGACACAAGGTTATTTGGAAGTGGATCAACTCTTTTTCCTGGCATAATCATTATTCACTCTTTCTGGACAGTCAGTGAGTTTGGTGCTAGATGTTGATGTGTTTACATTTTTGTAGGTCATTGAAAAGACGTAGAGTTTGTGTGTTCCCTGGTCTCACGGGCAGTCTAAGAATATACAATGACAATCTTCTCCTCTTACAAGGCTGTGGTGTTCAACTTTTTGTTAACTGATATTTACATCTCTAAAAATAATCCTTTCATATGTAAAGTTAGCCAACGTTTTAACTTCAACAGTGAGAGAGACTTGAGAAATTCTGGGGTAGAAAAATGGGGAGGTTCTAAGGATGTCATAATGTATATGTAACTGTGGCAAAGATGTATCTCAGTAGTTTCCACTTTCACCACACACTTGGAAGACTGGGTTTCTGGGATCCATATATATCTGAGTCACAGGATATCCTCTTTAGCCAGCTTAAAACGTCACCTTACTCTTCAATAGTCTCTTGGTTTTGCTGGGGTAGTAAAAGTCCCCAGGTTATTACTAACTACCTCTATGCTTGCTAAGTTAACATAGGAATTTCAAGGAGCTATGATTATTAGGAAGGATAGTCCTAGAACTTATGAAGTCGTATTTAATTATTTGTCATTTGCAAATATGATGTCACAGACTATGAAAAATTACTGGATACAACAGTAAGTGGAGAATGAAACTAGAATTTTTGAGCACATATTACGATGATGAACAGAACTAGATATTTCCAAATAGCATCTTAATCTTCACAACAACCTTATAAATAAATGTTACTACCTGCATTTACTGATGTAGAAAGAGCTGTCAAAGTAATTAAACAATATGGTCTAAATCATGAAGATAGGAAGGACCAGAAATAGAACAACTCTACTATTCTCTAATCCATGCTCTTTTCATTACACATTATTGCAGGTGTCACTAGTGAATCTGTCAGTACGATGCATTATGGTTCTCCAACAAGTATATCCATTGGAATAGGGTAAGACTGCTTATCATTTGTCTACTCCCACTTTCCAATTGTGGAGTTAGAGTTAGGAGATTTTAGTAGGCACTAAAGGATACCACCCACATGACTTACTTTAAATTTCATGTTAAATACTTGAATCAGAAAATAACTAATTTAAAATCAAAGATGATTCCATTAGAACTGATTTTTCTTATATTTGGAGCCTTGTGTTATCCACATTCGGGTGTCAGATACACACATAGGTACACACATCATCTCTTCATGTAACACAAATCTTCAATTTAATCCTAGAACTGAGAGTGTAAGTTTTTGTTTTGTTTTTCTTTGTTTGTTTTTAATAGGCCTGTGAGGTGTTAAGGAATGTCCCAGATCTCTGCTGCAATCACAGGTATTTTAAAACTCTCAATCCATAGTTCCAACCTATGTCTTTCCATGTCAGGGAACTATTCACAACCACAGCCAAGAGCAGATATCTCTGGTCTGGACTGACAGCTATACCGTTTTAATATGAGATAAATTTATCCACATTCCTAGATTCTGAAGTACTTGGTCTAGTTTCCTAGCTGGCTCTCCATTCCCTTTCTAATTTCTCAGTTTTCTCTTTCCCAGCTTGACCCTTAGATGATACCTGTATATTAGAATAACTGCTTTCTGCTTTCTCTTGCTTTAATTTTCATTTATTCATTCAGTAGTCAGTAAAGAGTTAGTAAGAAATTGCAACGTTTCTGGATGTTTTTAGTTGCTCTGGACATAATATTTTTTAAAAGACAAAGTTGCTGCTTTCATTTAACTTGTATTTAATTGGGATAAGTAGATAAAAATAATGGTGTAGATACATAATGTCAGGTTGGGATTTGAGCTCTAAAATAAAATAAAATAAAATAAAGAGTAGAAGAGGATAGAGTGATTATCAAGGCTATTAATTTGTTGAGGTGGCCAGGGAGGTACTCTTGGGAGGTGAAATTTGAACAAAGACCTGAATGTGATGAGGGAGAAAGTTGACAGATATTTGGAGGAAGAGTTTAGGATAGAAGTGGTGGAAAGTGCAGGTGTCCTGAGGCAGGAGGTGGTTGGGATCTTTGATGAACAACCAAGAACACAGTGTGACTGCAACACTGGGAGCAAAGCAGGATATAGTAGGAATGTGAAAAATTTGAAGTTGTAGAGAAACCAAAAGCCAGAATCTGTAACCTTTGCAAGCTGTGGAAAAAACTTTAGATTTTATTCCCTGTGTATGAGAAGCCACTGGAGATATTTGACTTACCTGGAATATTATGACTTGATCATCCCTTAAAAGATTCTTCTCACTGCTGTAAGTTAACTGGCACAGAGTTGTAAATGTTGACAAGAAAAGCCATTAAGAGGCTGTAATAGTAAGAGTTCAAATTCTGAATATCAGTTACACACACATATCTAGTGCCAACAGTATTTGCTAATGGAGAGTCAAGAATAATTTCAAGGTCTCTGACCTCAGGTTATGCCATTTATGGAGATGGTGATGATAGCAAAAGGAACAGATTTAGGGGAGTAACACAGAGGTCATATTATATTTGAGATGTCTACTAGAAATCCAACTGAATATGTCAATCAAGTAGTTATATGAAAATGTGAAAATACAGGGGAGAAGTCATAGTTAAACATCTGAATTTCAGTCATCAATATGGAAACGGTACTTTTAAAGTCACAATCTTAAATGAACCCACCAAAGGGGACAGTGTAGACACAAAACAGATTAAGTTTGAGGACGGCACTCTGGGTATATCTGAGTTTTATGGATTGGATAATAAAGAAATCTCAGTAAAGGAAGACTGGGAAGGAGTGGTGAAGGCAGTAGCTGGAAAACCAGGGAAGTGCAGTATCTCAGAAGGGAAGAAGAGAAGGTGATTCAAGGGAGAGAATATGTTTCACTATGTCAAATGTTATTGAGAAGATGAGTACAAAGATGACTGAGACTGTGGTGATGTGTGGGCCTTTGGTAAACATCTGCAATCGCAGTTTCAAAGGACAAAAGAGGACACAATGCTGACCAGAGAGAGTTCAAGATATAACAGGAGAAGAATAAAGATGACAATGAATATCAACACTTCCTTTGAGGGGGAAACAGAAATGGAGCAGGATATGAAGGAAGATACGGGAATCAAAATACTTGTATTTTGATGGGAATGATATACGATAGAGGAAAACTGCACATTTAGAAATAAGAGATAATTTTATTATCTCCATCCTTATATGGGCAAAAGGGGATGGGATTCAGTTGTACAAGGTCAGGGTTCTTCTGACATGATCAAAGAACATCCATGACAACTGGAGAGAAGATACAGTTGATGACTTCACATGTTATGGAGGTAAGAATAGATTTATATTTCAGTTCTTTTCTGTTTGCTTTTCCTTTCCCACTAAAATGAAAATAAAGGTCATCAGCTGAAGTGTGAAATAGTTGCCTGGGACAGGAGAAGAATGGATTGACAAGAAAAATGTAATAGGAGTGTCAGGCAGCACAGACTCTTTATTTGAAATTTAAGACATTGATCGGTAATGAGTCCAGTTAGGTCACCCTTTTTTCTTGTTTTTGTTTTGTTTTGTTTGTTTAGTTTTTGAGGTTGTTGGGTTTGACTGTAGAGTAGGCAAAGAGTAATCTGTATCCAGAATGAGGCTTTGCCAGCAGAATATGATGGAGGAAGAAATGAACCAATAGAGTGGAATGTGTCTGAAAATGCATCAGTATAAAGGTGACTTATGAAAGTGAAGTGGATATGGATGGAATTAAAAACATGAAGAGAATAATGGACAGAGAAAAGTTGGTGGGGTCAATGAATCCGGAGCACTGACAGAACCAGGGTTTGGGATTTTAGCATGGTGAGTTGGAAAGAGAGACTGTACCACAGATGGGATAATGAAATGAGTTTTATGAGGTACAACAGAAATCAGAAAAGACACCATCTAGTCAATGACCTTAGGAATGATCAACGAGGAAGGGATGGAGGATAAAATCATTGGCACTGAGGAACATAAGGATGAGAACAACAGGGACATGGATGAGTTTTTAAAAGCACCAAGAACAATGACAGACATCAGAGTGGAGAAAGAGCAGTAAGCCAAGTGCAAACAAAACAAAACAAAATTCAGTGAAAGAATATATGCCCAGGAAACAGAGAGGGGACTCCAAAAGAGCACAGATGATGTATCTGATGGTATATAATTTAGTATGTCTTTTTATTTTGTTTTGTTTTAGGGAACAGGCAATGAGAATTGAGGAGAAATCTCTCCCTCCAAGTCTAGTTGTGGGTGGTTACTGGAGAAAACACTGTATTGTCAGGAGTACATTCAGTTAACATCTACTTTTCATTAGAGAGAGATTAAAAAGAAAAAGAAAAAGAAATACTAGAGAGTCAGTTGATATGTTTTGCTGATAATTGGCACTGGGGTCCAGAGAGCACGATGGAAAGTATAAGGCCCTGAATCAGGTGATTGTATGACGTCTAATGGATGTGAGAGTCAGGGAAGTCAGGGATATGGGATGACCTAAAAAGCTCAGGCTTCTAGTGGTGCTTTGATATAGAGGGATAAGTTTTAATAGTCTCTCAAAGAAATGTACACAATCAGTTCTAACAGCAGTCTTTTGTGGGGAGTGCTAGGAGGTTAAGACTACAAGAGGGGCAGAGGTCCACGGGTCTCCCTTGAAATCCTCCTGATGGCAGAACTGAGATGGGTGGAGATGCAGTCGAATCATTATTACTTGACTTTGGAAAGGTGCTTGCCCACCTCCGTTCTGCTACCATAACTATGTGGGAAAAATCTGTCTCATCTGCCTTTTCTTTTTGTGGATATAGTGCCTATGTCAGAAACGATTAAAGTATATGGCTAACACATAACCAGTGCAATTGATTATCACCAATGCAGGTACCTGCTAGAGAATTAGATAATGAATTTACTACAGTTTAACACCTGTTTGCTAAAGACATACGATATTTGAGAGGAGGGCTTGCTGGATGGAGAGACTGCATGCCCATTAGGCTCTTTTAACATAGTATTCTTACGTTAATTCAGATCACCAGAATACAACAGAACCAAAGGCACAATTGTCCCAGCCTCTCACTGAGCTACATTTAGTAATCAGCCTTCTCCTTTATAAAGATTCAAGAGTAGATGCATGCATTTGAACAGCATTTCTGGCTTTTATTAAACCTTAGATTATCCACTGTGTTAATCTGTGTCTCTTAAACTAAGATGTTTGGCATAAATTTCTCCTTAACTTTATTTCAAGGAAATCACTTAGCTCTATAAGGGAATTTTTGATTTACGGATTTTGTCGGAATGCAAAAAATTATTTTATGAATCCCATTTTCCTTTTCTGCAGATCCTAGAGGACCTGAAACCTAGAAAGCTTAGGGTCATATGCAATGCCTGACTCTATCTCATCTCAGTGTCTGGAAATAAAGCACATGCCATGTATTCTTCTTATTCTCTTTCGAACCTCAACTATACCATTAAACCTTATGACAAAAGTTTAAGCTATCTCAATTCTTTAAGAAGTAGGCTACATATAAATACTTAGACTACGCAAAGGATAACAATTCCACTAATTTTTACTCTAGATTTAGAAATAAACTTACATTGTTCTTTACGTGTGACATAAGTATAGATTATCTATGATAACAGATAAATTTAAAAAGAAACATCCATTAATGAGAATGCATAGAACTTAAAGTAGCAGAGAAAGGGATTTGTAATGTTAATAATATGTTAAATAATATGTTGAATAACATGCAATTAATCTAATTCTGTGTACTTGTTTGTAACTTACTTAATCACTACAATATTATGATTTATGCATCATCATCATCATCATTATTATGAGAGGAAATTGCAGCCTAGCGAGAGTAATTAAAATTTTTATTCTCAGACTGCCCACAGCTACCAGAATGGAAATAGGAACTCATAGTTTAACTTCAAAGCCTGTGTTCTTTTCCCCCATACCTACTGCCTCCCAGCCTCATTATAGGAAATCTCTACCATCCTACATTCAGATTTTTACTGCTTCAGCTTCCAGTTAAAGTTCTGGTAAAGAGCTTGTTGCTAAGAAGCAGAGCAAGTCCATATTACACTGCAGGCCCTTATGATTACAGAACAGCCAACCAAAATGGCCAGAGAAGACTTGCAATGATCAAGGGTCCTACGAGGCTCAGTAAACATCAGTAATAGCAGCTCTGTTGTATAAGGACTAATGCAGGATAATTTTGCCTGAGCGCATATGCTCCTTGGAAAAATGTGATCAGTCATTTTTCTGCAATGCTCTGTCCTATTTTTCTAATATTTGTATGTAGCTTTCCTTGAGTCTAAAATGTGTATTCAGGGCACCTGGGTGGCTGAGTCGGTTAAGCATCTGGCTTCATTCAGCTCAGGTTATCATCTCAGCATCCTGGGATCGAGTCCCATGTTGGGCCCCTTGCTCAGCAGGAAGCCTGCTTCTCCCTCTCCCTCTGTTGCTTGCCCGGCTTGTGCTCTCTCTCTGTCAAACAAATAAATAAAATCTTTAAAAAAAGTAAAATGTGTATTCATTGTAATGTAAGTTCCAGCGGCAGGTTTTTTATTTGTTCTTTAATTTGTAAGTTTATTGTTTTTTGTTTTTCATTCTGTTTATCTACTGCTTAACCACTCAAGATCTAAAACAGAGTTTAACACTTACTAGGTGTTTAGCAAATATTGCTGATTAAATAAATGAATCTCTTTTAATTTCAAAAATAAACTCTATGACAATTATTTCTTAGCACTTTTCAGCTTGACAAGAATGGGCCTGTACTAGAGCTCAGCCCAGAATGAGGAAATGCATTGTAATTTCCTAAGGGAAGCTGGTAACAAGGCCAATGCAAAAGCCTATAAGAAGTGCTGCCTTTTGATTTGACATTAATGGAGATTAGTTAAAAATAAAAACAGCTGCTCTGTAATAATAAACAAAAAATTTCAGCATTCCTCTTTCCCTTGCCATTCTGTCACTCTAGTCTTATCTTTTAATTAAACCTGAACTTTAAAATAAATGTGTCTGGCTTGCTAGTTTATTAAAAGGAATATCAATGGAGAGCTTCTAGATTCAGCAATTGGTATGCTACAGAATGCCTTTCAAAAATATATGGACACATCAAAGCTCTAATTGTACTTAAAGTCCAAGTTTATAGTTCTATTAGAAAGGCGCAAAAGAAAAGTGTGGCAATTGAAGTGCTCACATAGCTGTGTTTAAGGAATGATTAGCTTTTATCAAACATCGAAATTTTGCCAAGAAGTGTAAAGTTCGGTATGATTTTTACAATGCAAGCCAACTTGAAACTTTTGAATTTTTACCTACTGAGTTTTGCATACTTTGCCCATTTTTGCATTTTTGTATTTGGCTTAAAATCCACCATAATCAAATTCACTGTATACTCTCTCAGTCACATAACATTTTAGTAGTGGTCAGTGTTTGCTTTTGAGCTGTTTGTTATTCATAAGCCAATGGTATGAACTTGTCAATAATAAGAAAACTAAGGTTAATAGTTTTGCTTGTATGCATATACACATCATTCACACATACTTAAATTCTGGTTATGCTGTAATATATTTATATACCTACCACAGGGTGTCAAAAGTATGATTCTTAGTCCTGTATATACCACTCTGTGACTTTGGCTTTTTGGTATTTTATGACACATTTTTTTTAAGTTTTTATTTATTTGAGAGAGAGAGACAGACAGAGAGAGGTCAGGGAGAGGGAGAAGGAGAAAGAGTCCGAAGCAGGCTCCTGGCTGAACAACAGAGCCTGACACGGGGTACCATTTCACCACTCTGAAATCATGGCCTGAACTGAAACCAAGAGTCAGACGTTTAACTGATTGTACCACCCAGGAGCCCCTGACTCAGCTTTTATTTATAAAATAAAAGAGCAGGCAAAGCATTAAATATTAATAATAATCTTTCAGAATCAGAATTTCAAAATAGGGGATATAATAGCTTTACTATTATTATTTGACACTATTATTGCCTCTATCAGTTTGATCATTTAAAAATAATCTGTCTGTTTATTAGCATATATACTCAGGTAGGAATGATTGGGCCATATTTACAACTTTAAATGTTCACTGTATTATTCATATCCATTGGGTAGAAATAAAATTTCTTTTAAAAAAGCAGGAATGGGGCTCCTGAGTGGCTCAGTTATCCAACTCTTGGTTTCAGCAGGGGTGTGGTCTCAGGGTCATGGGATCAAGCCCTGAGGCCAGAATCTGTTGGGCTTGGCACTCAGCATGGAGTCCGCTTGGCCCTCTCCCTCTGCTCCTCCCTCCTACACCCCTCTCAAATAAATAAATAATCACACTTAAAAAAAAAAAAGCAGGAAGGGGAGAAAAGATGCAAAGATTAATTGGGAGAATATAGATCTTTAATCCTACAGTAGATTATGGGAGTGGTACTGGTCATTTAAAAATGAAATATGTAAGTAATACATAGTATGAAAGGAGAAAAATGTAAAGTCAGTTGTATCTCTTGTTGAAATCCATAAGACAAATTTAAACAGATAAATGTTATTTCCTAAATTTGGTATTGGATAAAGTTTCTGTGAAAAAATACTAGCAAGTATTTTTGCTGAAAGTAATTTTTTTGGCTACCTCAATAAAATATATTTCAGTGTTCATTACAGTAGATGGTACATCCGTATTGCAGTATTAGGTTTATTTTTAACTACTTCTTAAAACAGACAGTTAGCAACTTAGAAAATATCTGGAATATATCCATAAATCACACATGAGAAACATGTGAAGTGCTAGATGGTTGGCTGCCCCTCCCAAGTACTGTCACAGTGCCTGTATCATTTCATCCTAATTTACAGAACTGTTGACTTCCCCTGTAACCACAGCAAACCGTAAACTCTGTATCATGTGTTTTTTCTCTGTAGAATCCCTAGTGTCTATCACATATTAATTCTACAACAATTTTCTCCTTACATGGGTGGATATTGTTTTTTTGGGAAAAATACCTAAAGGATAATATGTTCAGTACATTCAAAATAGGAATAGGTAGAACAAAAAGAACTAAAATTAACATGGAATGCCCAGAACAAATTAGAACTGACTGAACAGATGATTCAGTGACATGAATTTCAGCTGTTCAAGGGAAGATGTTATAGCCTTTAGATAAATCCAAATATTAAAAAGAATGCTTCCAAAACTAAAACTGATTCATAATCAACAACATTCAACCAGATACTGGATAACAACTGATGAGGATTATTCTCAAAGATTACTGCCCTGGGGTTGAAGTCAGAATTAAATAACACCTGTAAGTCTTTATAATCTAAATCTCTGTCATTATATAGGTCAATTTATAAAACTAGAGCAGAAAGAATTAAGTAATACCCAAAAGCAGTGATCACAGGTTTTCCCCAACATAGATGAGTCCTATATAATCTGGTTTAGGACTACAAAAAAAAAAACACCTGTGAGGAATGGTCACTTCCAGATCTTCTTGGTTTCCTGACTCCATAGAAAACAGGAAGCTGCCTCCAACAAATCCTGGCTTATCTTGTGCTCACTAGCTTTATGTTCTGCTCCTAAAGAGTGGCATACTTGCCTTTCCAGACCCCTTTCCTTGTTCTGCACTAGCATCATATCTCATTCTCTTTTATAGGATCATTAAAATGAATAAAACAGAGTAATTACATTGCCAACAAGAAGGGCTAATCTTATTGCATGTATCCTAAATGTCTTAACTATTTTGAAAACCAGCTGGTCTGTGTCTCAAATGCTGACAACAAAGGTAATGGCTTTTACACCTAGATAAGCCAATGGTTTTCTTCTATGGGTTTTTAGATTTGCCACAGGGAAAAAATTGTAATCATTTCTTTCACAATGATAATAGCTTAATGTACATCAATTATTGTGAGGCAGCTGAAATGGCTGTGTAGTTCAGGACGGTGTATTATCTCTCAGGGCCAGAGCAGGATTGCCATTTTTGGCAAGAAACAGCTAGCTATCCATTTACTGCCACTTGATTGGAATAATACAGAGATTCCTTAGCTTGCCAGAATTTTTTGGCTGTGAAATCTAGGAAATGTGTTCAGTGTTACTGCAGTGATGCTCATTTTTGGTTCCATGTTTTTTGTTTCTCTTTTCAGTACTTTCTCTCACCTTTTTACCTAATCTACAACCCTCCAAGGAACTGCAGAGAAGTCCTTCACTTCTCCCGCTTGGACTTGACACTGAAACATCAATAGGAGAATGAGATGGAAATTACTCAAAAAGGGGTGGGGGAGGTTATGTGAATTTAGTTGCCTCGTGCTTATTAGTGGCATAACTAGTATGCCATGTGGATTCTGGCTCTGTGAATTCTCAAGCCACCCCACCTCCCACTATGGAAAGGCCAAAACACCATGTCAACATCCATGAGAACACTTGAGGGCAGATTTACACTTAGCATTAGGAAAGTTAGATATTCCCCTCTAAGGAGAAAGCTATAGTCAATAATGTTGTAAGTTACAACACCTAAAGGAACAAATTATCAAGCCTATGGTTGAGGGTTGAGAGTACTGCAAGATATACTTATTGCCATAGTTTACTTTTAAAGTGTAATATCTAATCAGACTGGCTGGGTTTCAATTTTGGTTCTGGTTCTTGTTAGCTGTGTGACTTTGGGCAATATAATAAATTCTCTCTGAAACAGAATTATTAATAGTACCAGCATCTAAGGATTGATATGATAATTAAATGTGATAATGCCTATAGATCATTTAGAACAGGGTCCATTTCATCATGTTTAATAAATTATGCAGAATTATTATTATTATTGTTACTACTATGGCCATTACTACTATGGTAGTGTAAAATTATTTAATCTCTCATAGATAACAGAAATAGGGAGCTTCATAAAGAGATAGAGATACAGGAAATGAGTTATCAAACTCAACCACAGTAAGCCTCCAGTTAGATTTCTGGTGGAATAATTCTTATAAGCAGATTTACTTTTGATCAGCTGGCTATGTAGCATGGACACAGCTGTTTGGATACTTAAATGACAGTCTTAGCCAGAACAACATGAGACAGAGGAATGTTTATCTTTTTCGTTGTTGTTGTTAACTTTCGTTATAGTTGGTTTTATTTGTGTTAAATCTCTTGCCAAAATTCTAGGGCTTGTCAAGTCCCGAGCCAGCTGGGAAGAAAAGCTCCCATAAGTACTTATTTATCCACTCCTAGTGTATAACATCCTCAATATGTTGGAGGATACAGGCAAAATAAAATTATAGGGTGCATTTTGCCAAATATTTCTGTCATTTCACACGATAATTTTGGCTTTTCTTGCCATCAAACTAATATATCTAAAAATATGGACAAATTGTCCATGAACAAGGCCACTCAATTGGAGCTGTCCTAGATTTTGGAGCCAACCCAGATTTCAAGTTTATCTAGTTTCCATCTCAAGTATGGATTTTTCAGTGTCATTCAAATTGAAATGTATCTGAAAAATGGATGCACAGGGAGTTGGTAGAAATGGCATTTCCTCCAAAGAATGTTCTCTTTGCAGTAAGACAGTTACATTTTGGAGAAAACTCTACTTGTCTTACTGCATGACAATAACCTGTTTGGAGTCTTAACAAACAATTGCCTTTATGCATTTGTGTTCATGCTGTCTTTGGCATATATATATGTATATGTATTAATATTTGTATATGTACGTGTGTGTATGACTATATGGTGTTTATATATGGCTTCTCTTCCTAAAATTACTTTTTGAAATAAAAAATAAATAAAACTAAAGGCTTACAGTGTTTTTACTAAGCCTTAAGAACCGACCCACATTTCCATGGAGAAAAATGGATAAAATAACATAAAACTGAGAGTTAGAGAAACTGTATCCATTAATACTGTTATAGATCAGACAAATGTAATGATAGCTAAAAGCACTAGGTTTCTTAAAAGTAACAAATAGACTCAAACAGGTGGGCATTAGATAATGTTTGCTACCGTTGAAAAAAATAGGGGGTGGTAGGGATGGGAGGGAAGTGAAAAGTTTTCACTGGGTTTAGACATATTTGTTTGAAAACAAAGTGATTTGTTGATATAAGGAAAAAAATGATATTTATTCCAATTTACACACTGAAAACTTCCAGGAGGATGTAACTGTGGAGTTGTAAGTATATTAGTATAAACGTAATTTCAACTATAAATTTCCTCTTAATCTCATCTGGGCTGTAGCAAATGCAAACAAAAGAGAGGCTAAGATTCTATTTTTTAAGAAGGAACAGTGTTATCAACCACTTTGTCAGTTCAATGTTTTTGAGGATGTTCAGTTCATTCTTTCTCTACTAGACTTGTGTGAACTCCTAACTACAAATCTTGCTCGAAGTCTGATCCTCCCCTGTCCTTTCTCCATCATATTAGTCTACAGCAGGGAAGATGTCCATCAATACAAGTGGAGCAGGGAATAATTCAAAATTTCTGTCATACTGAGTTTCTGCTGGAATGTCAATGGCTGAGGAAAGCACAGGGGCAGAAATAGTGAGGTTCATCCTTTGGGTAGACTGGGAGATCATGTGATAGAAAAAAGGAATAGTGGAGCCAAGAGATACAATCATCTCTATCAAACTCAACACTTGAATCACAAAAATAAACATGCAATTGTTCTGGGAGCTTCTTCTATACCAGATCATAAAGAAATCAATTTCTATGTGACTTATGGGAATTCAGTGACACCTTCTGAAACTCAATGGTTCCCCTTGAAATGGTCCTTCTCCAATAGTATTCAGCCTCAACTTTCTAAGCAGCAACTCTTACTCCAAGCTTTTCAGGGGATAAAGTTTCAGGAAACCCCAGTGTATGCTCCTCTTTCCTTAGGCTTCCTAATAGTTCTCTCCTGTACATAGATCATCTGTCCAAGGACTTTCAGTGATGTCTTGTTTGTATTAGAATGTATTAGAATACAACACCTAAGTGCCCAGCTTTATGGAGGTAGGGACTACTTTCAAAACACAGAGATAAATACTAGTCACTATACACATGTTAGAATCTTAGCTCCTCTATTGTTCATGTATCAGGAAAGATGGTGAAACAAAAAGCCACTGATGTGCTTCTAGCTATGTACCAGGCATTTTCATCTTGGATCTTACTTCCACTAAAAATTGTGTCTCTTTAATTACTTCAATTATTTCAATACTCATCTGAGTAACTTAATTCTGATGTGTGAGTCATTTCCAGTTGCACCTATATGAAAATTTGGCTCATATACTTGAGTCCTCCCTCTTTCATATTCAGGTTTTAATTTTCCTTCAGTATTTCCTTCAGAGGTTCTTTCCACTTTATCCTCTCTTTTTATATATCTTTTAAACATGTTAAGGTCTTTTTTCCATACAGAAAATATTTAATATATAAATAAAAAA
>RCUC01148359.1:0-28301 GCA_003697995.1 Taxidea taxus jeffersonii | reverse complement strand
AAATTTTTTTTAAATATGCAAAAGAAATAGGTATAATTTCACTTTTGGTATAATTTTTTTTAGAGAATCTAGACTAGAGAAACTTCATTTTCATAATATATAGTAATGATAGTTATATCACCTTTAAGGGGGAAGATGCACCTATTCCTATAACAAGGGCAGGGGTACAACTTTACCCCTTTTCTGAGAGCTCCCAAGCAACCAAAGAGAAAGTAACAGTTTTGAAAATTATTCATAGGCAAAAATTAACTTGTAAGTTATTTGACAGAATATTTAAAAAAATTTTTTAAAAGATTTTATTTATCCATTTGACAGACAGAGATCACAAGCAGGTAGAGAGGCAAGCAGAGAGAGAGAGGAGGAAGCAGGCTCCCCATGAGCAGAGAGCCTGATTTGGGGCTTGATCCCAGGACCATGGGATCATGACCTGAGCCAAAGGCAGAGGCTTTAACCCACTGAGCCACCCAGGCACCCCAGAATATTTTAATTTTGAGAGAGAAGTATAAAATGTTTATCTCATTCAACTTAAAAAAGTAAAGTAAAAATTTTAATTTTTTTAGTACAGAAATATAATGTAAAATATACAGCTCAAGACAAAATATCAGTGCAATCAGGGTAAAGATGAAGGGACAGAAAAGAAGTGGGGAAGAGAGAAAAGGAATCAGAGTAAGAGCACCATGGAGATGGGAAAGGAAGAGAGAGCATCAAAGGGATGAAAAAGGGAGAAGTTAAAGTAAATAGTTTTTCAAGAATTGAAACTCATCTTTCAGACAGATTTTAAATAAATTCTGGCAACAAATATTGTTTTAAGGGTTTATATTTATTTTAAGATATCAGGCCAAGTATCTTAAAGGAAATCATTTAATATCTTACCTAGGACAAAACACAGTATAAACTAGATCAGTTGATCCTATTTGTAAATTATTATTTAAAAATTTACACAGACTAAAAGTGGACTTTTTTGATGTGCAGTTCTAACAGGTATATAAAATCACATGACAGGATACAGAACAATTCCATCATGCTAAAGACTCCTCCTTGCTCTTTTTTTTTTTTTTTAAGATTTTATTTATTTACTTGATAGAGATCACAAGTAGGCAGAGAGGCAGGCAGAGAGAGAGGGGGAAGCAGACTCCCTGCTGAGCAGAGAGCCCAATGTGGGGCTCAATCCTAGGACCCTGAGATTATGACCTGAGCCGAAGGCAGAGGCTTAACCCACTGAGCCACCCAGGTGCCCTCCTCCTTGCTCTTCTTATGGCCAAATTCTTTCCCCACCTAAAACCTTGGTAATCATTGGTCTGTCACAAATTCTTCAAAATTTTCTGGGCTGGGAGGGGAACATAATTGTTCTCTCACAGGGACTGTATGACAATTATTAGACCACCTAGTATTGTCCCACAAATCCTTGAGGATTTCTTCTTCTTTTTCTCACTCTCTCTGTTATTAAGCTTGAAAAGTTTCTATTGATCTATTTTCAAATTCACTGATTTTTTAATTCTATGATCCCAAATCTACTGTTGCTCCCATTCAATGAATTTTAAATTTTGGCTACTGTGTTTTTCCATTCTAAAATTTCTGTTTAGTTTTTTTTTTTTTTCCTTTAAATCTTTCAATTCTCTGCAGTTTTTGAACCCTTCTATCCATTTCAGCAGTGTTTGCCTTTATTTCTTGGAGCATGGTTATAATAGTCACTTAAAGTCTTTGAGAATTCACATCTGTTTTATCTGGGGTCTGGTATTTCTTAATCATCTTTTCCCTTGCCAAATGTGGAGATTTTCTTTCTTCCTAGTTTGTTAGGTAGTTTTGTACTGTATACTAGCAACTTTAAGTATTATGATATACGATTTTCAGTCATACTTAAATCTTATGGAGAATTTTTTAGGCAGTTAATCAGTCTAGTTAGGTTTGGGTAGCAGTTTTCCTGCCCAACTTCTGTGGACTGGGATTCTAATGTCAGTTTAGTTTCAGAAACTTTGCAATGCTATTTGGATCTGTCCCACCTGTACACCACTCAGGGACCAGCCAGGGTCTGGGCAGTGGTCTTTCCCTGCAATTCACTTCTCAAAACATTTAGTGTGATGTTTAGGGTCACTTTATGCAGATGGATTGCCTGGAGGGGGAGCCCAGTTCATATGCAGTTGTTATCTTGAGTTTCTCCTTTTCTGTGATTCTTCCCCACTCCTTCTGGTGCCCAGAGGTTTCCTTCCTATTCCTCTAGCTAGAAAGGCAAACTTACTTTCCCCTTTCTACTGCACACTTCCCATAACCTGTGCCTCCAGGACCAAGCAGCAAGAGGACAGAGAAGAACAGCAATGGGAACAGTCTTGGGACACAGTTTCTCTGACCAGAGATAAGGGTTACTCTCCCTCCAGATTTTACATGTACCTACTGGCTGTCACGGCCAGTGCAGCTGATGTAGGATTGGCTGGGGGTTGGGATTGGACAGAAAGGGAAAACAAAACAAACAAAAAAGAAACCCAGGATTTTGACACCAGCTCTTGGTTTTGGACAGCGTTTGAACCAGGCTAGGAGATGACAGAGGAAAGAAAAAGGAGCAGCTCACTACTGGTCTGGTGGTATTTCAGGTTCTAGGCTCTTTTCCCAGCTAGCCTGCTACCATTTACTTTTCAGGGTTCTCATTTGGCTACTCCATCAGTTCTCCATCTGTTCTTTCTAGCTGTATTGAGGGGGAGAGATTCGTATCCCCATCTTGACAGAGCTGCCTTTCTCATCACGATTCTTTTTAAGGATTAGCACATTTGAAGAACTATGAAAGTTGCATATATTGGTTACTTTATTAAATCCTCAAGGAAGCTGTAACCCACACTTCTATAGATAGGCAATGGAAGCTTAGAAAGGTTCAGTTATTTGCCACATTTTCACGGGCTGTTAATCACATGGCTAGGGTATGGCCCTAAATCTGTGTGACTATCTCATAAAAGTGGGTAGTGGATGCCAACTAGGAAAGTATAGGTTCTATAAAATCCAGACTGAATGTCACCAGGCTACCTTGTCAAACAAACATGTAATTTGGTATTTATCTCCCTTGTGCTCACTGGTATTGTACCAACAACTCTTATCAGAAGCTGAACCTATGTTGAAGAGCAAATGAGTTAAAGACTACTGTGATTATTTTTGATTAGAAAAAAAAAGACCATAGGAACTCAATATACAATTTTCCAAAGAAGACATTCACATGGTCCATGGGTATAGGAAAACCCTCAACATCACTAATCATCAGGAAAATGCAAATCAAAACCACAATGAGATATCACCTCAAATGTATTTGAATGGCTGTCATCAAAGAAATGGGAGTTGGTGAGGATGTGTTGGTGTTGGTGAGGATGTGGAGGAAAGCAAACCCCATGCACTGTTGGTGGGGATGCAAACTATTGCAGCCACTATGAACAACAGTATAAAGGGTCCTCACAAGATTCAATGTAGAGCTACCCTATGGTCCAGCCATCCCATTTCTGGGTATATGTCCAAAAGAAATGAAAACACTGTCTTAAAGAGATATCTGCACCCCTGTGTTCATGTCAGCATTCTCAAGAGCCAAGACATGGTAATGGCGCAGGATTTCTTTTCCTTTGGTGCTCGCGGTTCTTTGTCATGCCACTTTGAAGTATGAAGGGGTAGACCAGACAGAGTGGTGGGCAGCAAAGCAAGGTTTACTGAGTTTACAAAGCTCCCAAAGAGAGAGGGGACCCAAGAGGGTTGCCACCGGCGTTTCTGAGTCTAGGGGTGTTTATGGGCTTGCTGGCGGGCTCTTTTAATCTGATTAACCCTCCACTTGGGCCTTTCATCCAATCAGGCTTGTGTCATCTATCTGTCACATGGGAAAGGGTGGAAAGCTCCGTCCAGGGTGGTGTAAAATCCTTTTAGGGGTGGTTTCCTCTTAGGGTAGGGGGCTATCTTTGTCCCTTCCCGCTCTTCCAACTATCCTTCATCAATAACAACCGTAAGTGTCCTTCAGCAGATAAATGGAGACAGAAAATCTGAGACACATACTCACCTACACTAGAATTTTAGGTGACAAAAAAAAAAAAAAAAAGGAAATCTGCTGTTTGTAAAAGCATGAGTGGACCTTTAGGACATTATGCTAAGTGAAATGAGTCAGACAGAGAGAGACACGAATACTGTGTGATCTTATTTATGTGTAGAATCTAAAAAAATCCAAACTTGTAGAAATAGAAAGTAGAACGGTGGTTGTGAGAGGTGGACGTTTTGGGAATAAGTTGGTCAAAGAGTACAAACTTTCACCTGTGAGTAAGTTTGGGGAAGGAAATGTACAGCATGGTGATTACAGTTAACACTATGATATTGTATACTGGAAAGTTGCTAAGAAAATAGATCTTAAATGTCCTCATTACAAAAAAAAAAGTTATGTGAGGTGATAGGTGTGCTGGGTAACCTTACTATGGTAATCATTTTACAATACCTATCTATATCAAATCATCACATTGTACCCTTTAACCGTATGCAGTGTTCCCTGTCACTTATATCTCAAAGCTGGATGAGGGGATTGGAGATACTAAAGGCCCTTCTCCCACAAACAGATAAACAGGAAAGGGCTAATCATTAAAGAGTGAGTAATATTCTGTGATTAGAAAAGTGAGTCAGCAAAATTGTTGTGTAATATCATTTAATAGACTGATGTTTCTCTCTGAGTCAGGTGTTAACCCGAACATCAGAACCACGAGAAACAATGTTCCTGTTCAGATCTCCAAGCAGCCAGAGCTTTAAGAAAACCATTTCTTTTTCCCTTTCTTTTTTTTTTTTTTTTTTTTGGGGGAGAGCATGAGGGGGGGGGGTTTGGGGGGGGGCAGAGGGGGAGAGAGAGAGTGAATCTTAAGCAGGCTTCAGCCCCAGTGTAGAGCCCAACACAGGGCTCCATCTCCTAACCCTGAGGTTATGACCTGAGCAAAATCAAGAGTCATTGCTTTACCAACTGAGCACTACCCAGACGCCCCTAAGTGAACCATTTATGACCTTGTCATTTGTGCCCCTCAATAATTATTTTGTAGATTAGGGAATAAAAATATGTGAGATTATGAAAAGAAAAATGTCTTGATAGGAATATAAATTTTAAGACTAGTTTGTTCCCTTTTATCAGGAAAGCAAATCAAAATTGGGTGGACTAAATGGCTGGAAGCCCAGAAGTAGTCCTTTTATGATGAAATAAAGTCAATACGACTGTCTCATGCTCACCTCTACCAAGTTCCATTGTTAGAGGACATGTAAAAAGAGGTCTTGGAGCCTTGGACAGACAGGAGAAATGCAAGTCACTTTTAGGCAATCCTGTTAAAGCCCAGAGGAAGGTTATCAGGATGGGATCCTTGCATGTGTTTCCCCATCCCACCACATTCCAAGAAAGAATTCTTGGTCATTATGGGGTATGGTGCAGGGAGCCCTGAAGCCCCTGGGAAGATGCAGCTTTGAGTGTTGTGTAAGTTTGCCTGAATAACGCCGGTCCTCTGTAAGTGCCACCCTGGCTGGGCAGGCCCAGCTCAGCCCTGAGACTGAGGTATAATGTAGCCAGTGCATTTGGTTAAATAGCTACCGATCACTGGCTTTGTATCAGGTATGGAGACAAGACAACTGACACTTGTCCTCCTAGGGACTCATCTGAAGAAATACCTATTTGCCAGGCTGATTAGATCCAAGGATTTGAGTTCCTGGGCTTTCTTGGGAACTCCCCATCACTTTGTGTTTTCCTTCCCTAGTGGAGAGCATTGAGATATGACCATCAGCGTACGACTAGCTGTCAGAGACTTTGGTGTTTATTCTGTCTTCTTACAGAGTCTGGGAGAAGTAATCACAGGAAAGTAAGCATCTAACCTCCCTTGTCCTGCTGATGCTTATTCCCTACTTAAAAATGAAATATAAGAAGATTAAATAGTAACTTGCAAGCTGAAGAATAAAATACAGTTATTTCTCTTGTCCTAGAACCGGCAGGATCAGGAAGGTGGAAGGGTAGGGATTTCTAGAAGTTAAAACAATAGATAAAATCATGAAAAGGAAGGTGAATGATGTTGACTGGAAAAGGGAAAAACCAGGGGCACTCTGGGTGGCTCAGTTGGTTGGGCATCTTCCTTTGGCTCAGGTTGTGATCCTAGGATCTTGGGATTGAGCTCTGCAGGGAGCCTGCTTCTCCTGCTGCTCCCCCTGCTTATTATGCTCTTTCTCTCTGTTAAATAAATCAAATCTTAAAAAAAAAAAAAAGGCAAAAAAAAATACAAGTGAAAAACCAGTATCAGTCAGATGCTATAAAAAAATTAAAAGGTAAATGACAAACTAGGAAAAATGGCAAGGGGTCAATAACCTTAAAATATGAAGAGCTTTTACAAAATAATAAGAAAATGTTAAAAGAGCCCAGTACGAAAATGAACAAAGCATATGAACAATTAATCACTAATGGAGAAATTAAATGATCAACAAATTTTGTATTGCTAACAAAAAAAGAAATTTAAAGGTAGGTTTTTTTTCTCTCCCATCAAATTGACTAGATGGGGGATTAAAAAACAAACAACAGGGGCACCTGGGTGGCTCAGTGGGTTAAAGCCGCTGCCTTCGGCTCGGGTCATGATCCCAGGGTTGTGGGATCGAGCCCCGCATCGGGCTCTCTGCTCTTCGGACAGCCTGCTTCCTCCTCTCTCTCTCTCTCTGCCTACTTGTGATCTCTGTCTGTCAAGTAAATAAATAAAATCTTAAAAAAAAAACAAAAAACCAAACAACAGTAAAGTATCCTTTGTTGTCAAGAGTAAAATGGAAAAAAAGAGTAAATGAAATAAGCATTCCTTTTTTTAAATTGAGGTATAGTCCATATTTCATAAAATTCACCCTTTTCAAATTCAGTGGATTTTAATATATTCACAAGGTTGTACAACCATCACTACTGTCTAATCCTGGGACATTTTTATCATCACAAAAAGAAATCTCATACCTCTTGACAGTCACTTCCATCACTCTCCTCTTGCCACCATAAATCTACTTTCTTCTCTCTGGCTTTGCCTCTGCTGAGAATCTCATATAAATAGAAACATACAATATGTGGCCTTTTGTGTCTGGCTCCTTTAACTGAGCATAATATATTTTTTTAAGATTTTATTTATTTATTTGACAGAAATCACAAGTAGGCAGAAAGGCAGGCAGAGAGCCCGATGCAGGGCTTGATCCCAGGACCCTAAGATCATGACCTGAGCCAAAGGCAGAGGCTTTACCCCACTGAGCCACCCAGGCACCCCTCACTGAGCATAATATTTTTTTTTTTTTAAGATTTATTTTTTTTGTATTTTTTATTTATTTGTTAGAGAGAGAGAGAGCACAGGCAGACAGAGTGGCAGGCAGAGGCAGAGGGAGAAGTAGGCTCCCTGCAGAGCAAGGAGCCCGATGTGGGACTCGATCCCAGGGCGCCGGGATCATGACCTGAGCCGAAGGCAGCCGCTCAACCAACTGAGCCACCCAGGTGTCCCTGAGCATAATATTTTTAAGGTTCATCCATGTTGCAGCATGTATCGGTACTTTATTCCTTTTTACGGGCAAATAATACTCCATTGCATGGATAATACCACATTTTCTCTATCCATCTGTTGATGGACATTTGGGTTATTGCCACTTTTTTGGCTTTTCTGAATAATGTGGCTATGAAATTCATGTACAAGTTTTTGTGTGTGCATGTTTTTAATTTTCTTGGGTATATAACTAGGAGTATAATGCTGGGTTATTTGGTAAATAACTCTTGTTTAACTTCTTGAGGAACTGCCAGACTGTTTTCCAAAATGGCTACACCATTTTATAGTCCCACCAACAATATATGAGGATTTTAATTACTCCACATTGTTGCAAATGCTTGTTATGGGTTGCCATTTTGATTATAGCCATTATTGTGGGTGTGAAGCGGCAACTCCTATGGTTTTGATTTGCATTTTTCTAATGACTTATTACGTTAACCATTTTTATGTGTATATTATTATCTTTATTTGTGTATCTTTTTTGGAGGAATGCTTATTCACGACCTTGTTCCATTTAAGAATTAGCTTGTCTTTTTATAGTTGCATTATGAATATACTTTATATACTAGACCCTTGCGGGTAAGATATATGACTTGCACATAATTTGCCCCTTTCTGTGGGTTGTGTTTTTACTTTTCTTGATAATATCCTTGTATGCAAAATTTTTAAATTTGATGGAGTTCAGTTTATTTTTTTCTTTTGTTGCCTGTGAGTTCAGTGTGCTAAATAAAAATCCATCATCAAATCCAAGGGCATGTAGATTAACCCCATGTTGTCTTCTAAGAGTTTTATGCTTTTAATTCTTATACTTAGGTCACTGACTTATTTTGTTTGATTGAGGTAGGAAGGAGTCCAACTTAGCTTTTTTTCAGCATGTAAAAATCCAGTTGTCCCAAGACCATTTAGCCTATGCTTTCCCCATTGAATGGACTTGACATCCTTGTCAAGAATCAACTGGCCATTGGGGCACCTGGGTGGCTTAGTGGGTTAAAGCCTCTGCCTTCGGCTCAGGTCATGATCCCAGGGTCCTGGGATGGAGGCCCGCATCAGGCTCTCTGCTCAGTGGAGAGCCTGCTTCCTCCTCTCTCTCTGCCTGCTTCTCTGCCTACTTGTGATCTCTGTCAAGTAAATAAATAAAATCTTAAAAAAAAAGAATCAACTGGCCATAGATGTATGGAATTTGGAATCTTGGTTCTATTCTATTGCCCTGATGTCTGTCCTTACATCAGTGCCACACTGTTTTGATTACTGAAGCTTTTAGTAAATTTTGAAATCAGAAGTGTAGGTCTTTGATTTTGTTATTCTTCTTCAAGATTGTTTTGATTACCCTGGACCCCTTAAGTTCCATATGAATTTGAGGATCTCATTTTCCATTTCTGCAGAAAAGGCTGTAGAATTGTGATAGGGGATTATGTCAGATCTGTAGATCGCTTTGGATATCTTTACATTAAGTCTTCCTATCTATGATCAAGAGATATCTTGTCATTTACTGTTTTTCTTCCAGTAATTTGTAGTTTTCTACGTACAAGTCTTTTACCTCCTTGGTTAAATGTATTCCTAAATATTTTATTCATCTGGATGCCACTGTATATGGAATTGCTTTTGCAATTTTCAGATTGTTCATTGCTGGTGTATCTTGTACCCTGAAACTGCTGAATTTGCTTTTCAGACCTAGTAGTAGTAGTAGTAGTGTGTGTGTATTCTTTAGGATTATATATATGCCCCAAATATAAACACATACACATAGAAACATCCATATATATACATATATGTATAATATAAAATATATATAATCATGTTATCTATTAATAAGTAGTTTTACTTCTTCCTTTCCAATATGGATGCTTTTTTATTGCATTTTTTTCTTGCCTAATTGATCAGGCTACAACTTCCAGTATAATGTTGAGTTGCAGTGGTGAAGACAGCATCTTTGTCTTGTCCCTAAACTTTAGGGGAAAGCTTTGAGAATTTTACCATTGAGTATGATGTTGACTGGGTTTTTCATGAATGTAGTTTATCATGTTGAGAAATTTCACTTGTTTCTAGTTTTCTGTTTTTTATCATGAAAGGTGTTGGCTTTTGTCAAATGCCTATTCAGTGTCAGTTATGATCATGTGGTTTTTTTTTCCCCCTTATTCTATTAATGTGGTGTTTTCTATGATTTTGCACTGTTGAACTACTTCCTGAGATAAATCCCACTTGGTTATGGTGTATAGTCCTTGTACTGTGCTCTTGGATTCGGTTTGCTAGTGTTTTGTTGAGTATTTTTGCATCTTCCAACTACCCAAGCTACTGAAGCTACTGAACCAAGTCCTCATGGCTTTAGATCTAATGGTCGTTGGTAGGCCTTAGGCAGATGAGGCTGCTGGCAATCCCTTCCTTTGATACTTACTTTGTTGACATCTTCCTCCCTAAAATACTCTTTCTTCTTGGTTTCTGAGGCAGTACTCCCTCCTGGGCTTTCTCTCATTTCTAGATACTCCTCCATCTCCATTGAAGATTTTTCTTATTATCATCCTTTATGTGTTAGTATTTCTTAGGGATCCTTCTGGAGATCTCAGTGACCTCATCCACACCCAGACTCCAGTGATCCTATTTATATCAGCAACTCCCAAGTCAACCGGGACTTATCTGAAGACTCAAGATAGGCCACACCTCTGAGCTGCCTTTAGAGCCACCTTCTGAACAACTCTTCTGGAATGTCCCATGGGTAGTACAGTACACGCCAAGACTCACAGGTCTTTCAGGATCAGGCCTTGGCTTACCTTTAGAGACTATCAGAGTTGTTCAAGGACATTTCAGTCTTAAGGAGAGAGGTATGGCTTTTAGTTCATTTTGGTTCATTTCATTTGAATTCCGTAAACCAGTTATGCTGATTTCTAGCTCTCTTGGCTCTGGGACAGCCTTTAGCTTTTTCCTTGTGTCTTTGTTGCCTCATTTATAAAGTGGGGGTGATAATACTAGGTATGAGGATTAATGATAATGGAAAATGGTATATGTAAAGATCTTGACCCATATGAAGTTCTAAATAAACTGCAGCTCTTTAGTAACAGTACTGGTAAGATGTGAGGGGATAACATACAAAGGAATGGAGAATAATACTAAATTGTCTATTGTTTCTGCTGACAGGGATCTGTGCTTTCATCTGTTTTTATGCTGGGTGGGGACTTGAGCAGGAGATACCAGACAAAGAAGACTGGAGTCTTGCTCTGATAATCCTACTGGGTCCAATCTGGGGATTTATTGTTATAACAATATCTTTTTATTGTTTTCATAATGAAGCCTCTTTTGGTTATTACATTGTATAGAAACCCATATTTACTAATTCGTGTGTTTTTATACTGAGTGATTGCCTTAGGGTGACCATCCACTGATATTCATTTAAATACTGGTGGTTTTCAATTCCCCTTGTCCTTGTGGTCCAAATCCTGGCTTTACCACTCATGAAACACAGTGGAAAATACATCCACTAAAAATCAGATTAGAAGGGCTGGCTCAGTTGGGCTCATTGGTGCAGTCTGCCACTCTTGATCTCCAGGTCTTGAATTCAAGCCCTATGTTGGGCATGGAGCCTACTTTAAAAAGAAATCAGATTAGAATTTGTTGGCAGTCTCTGTACTTGTGTTTTTCTAATAGTGCTGTGAAATAACTGTCTTGTTTTAAATATTGGTAAGACACCTATCTGTGAAATATTTATACATCATTTTCATATTTAAGAATAATAGATTCAGTACTCAATTATTAAAGCTGTGATTAATGCCTGAAGTCTTTCGATCAAGATCAAAGGAATTTAAGCTTGAATAAGGATGTAATGGATATTTTTAAGGCTCACTTAAAAAACTTGGGGCCTATATTATGTAACTTCTTTGCTAAATTCATTTTAAAAAGACTTAAATCACTTGGATTTTATTCACTTTCAGATTATCTTTTTCTCCCAGTCATTTGGGTGCAATGATCATACTCAAGGTTTGGTAACTTCATGCACTCATAAATCGGAAATGGGAGAAAGGTACGTTTTTGTAAGCTGTACCTCGCCACGGATGCTTAGACTCAGGGAATGATTCTGAGGAGCCGTGCTCGCGTCCCAAGCCCGTAGGCGTTCAACCAGTTCACTACTGGTTCAATACTGTTAGTGGCTCCGTGCGTGACCCGGGGAGCACGTGGCTCCGCACTCGCCCCGCGGCAGACGTGCCCCTGGAGGTGCCGGGAACCGCGCTGCCCCGCCCGCGGGGGCGGTGCCCGCCGGGCCTCTGCCGCGACCCGCCCCCGCGAGCCCGTCGCCGCGCGTCTGCGCCGGGCGCCCCCGCGGTCGCCGTGGTAGGTAGTTTCTCCTGATGATGCAAACACTCGTTTCCCGCATCCACTTCTCACAGAGGCCGCGGAGCCGGCGGGAGCCGGGAGCGCCGCCGAGCCGCGCGCCATGGGCAACATCCAGAAGAAGCTGACCGGCAAAAGCGAGGGCGGCAAGCGGCCGGAGAAGGGCGTGCCGCGGCGGGGTCGGACGCCCAGGGCCGGCGCGGACAAGCGGGGCCGACTGCGGGCCCCAGCGGCGGCGGGCAGCGGGCGGGGCGCCGGGGACCCCGCCGCCGCCGCCGCCCCCGCGGGCCCCGTCCCTGCCGCCACGCTCGGCCCCGCGGACTTGAAGAGCCAGGGCAACGAGCTGTTCAGAAGCGGCCAGTTCGCCGAGGCAGCCCTCAAGTACTCGGCGGCGGTCGCGCAGCTGGAGCCCGCAGGTAGGCGAGGAGCGGCCGCCCGGGTGACAGGCGCTCGGGCGGGTGCGGACCGGGCCGAGCGCGGGGTGGGACGGACCCGGGCGAGCGGCACCCTGGAACGCGCAGCACGTGCCCGGGCGTGGCCCGTCTGCGTCCGTCGCTCGCGGGCTCGCCCTCTGCGGCCACTGGGGGCACCCGGCGGCCCGTGGGACCGCAGTGCCTCCCCACCGAGACCTCAGGCGTCTGTGTGCTGGGGAGCCGTGGTTGCGCCAATGGATTTTAACCGTGTTTAATGAACTGTGATTTTAGGAAGTGGGAGTGCAGAGGATCTAAGTATCTTATATTCAAATAGAGCGGCGTGTTACCTAAAAGAAGGAAACTGCAGCGGCTGCATTCAGGATTGTAACAGGTAAACGGCGCGTTTTCAGGTTTGTCAACAGGGTGATGAATGAATGCAGGATTTAATTTCTTAATGAATTTTCTGCATGAATTTAACTTCTTAGAGACTTTAAAGACATGTTAATTGAATTATACATTAAAAAAATAAATTTTTCTCTTTCATATATACGAATACCATTAATAGAAGATTGCGAACTTTGTTCATTTCCATAGCCACCACCTTAATCCATGCTCTTTTCAGGTCAGTTCTAGACTTTGGAGAAGCCTTCTGTCTAGTCTCTTCGGTTCCTCCACTGTAGCATCAGAACAACTTTTCCTGAAGCATTGTTTTTGTGGTTCAAACAGGTATTCCGTGGCTCAGTGTGGTGTTGCAGAGAATTATGAGCTCCTCTTACCACCTGGCCCCCCAAACGAGCTTTCTGCTCTCATTTGGGCCACTGTGATACCCAGTGCACATGTTTGCCTTCTGAAATCCCTGCTCAGTTGCCTCCTCTTCTTTGCTTTCCTGGTCACCTCAGGCTCCCTGGTCCCCTGCATGGCTCTAACCCATACACTATCAGTCTCACACCTGTGGGTACTTGGGTTATCCACTACACTGGATTTCAGCTTTGTGAAGTCAGGACCCATGTTTCAGACAGCTTTGCATCCTTCAAGCACTGTAGGCACCCATGGTACTCAACAAGTTACATACTGAGGTTGGTGAATGTATTTACATGAAAAATTTGTTTTCTTCCACCATCAAGTAATAAGCCTGTTTCAGAAGTTCTTTGGAAAGAAGCTACTAGTAGTGCATCTAAAAAATAAGTTGTGTGTTCTGGCTTGACCCTCACAGGCCTGGTTTACTCCTCTTGTCTGGTAAATTACTAATATCACCCTTTTTCACTTTCAGAAGCCCTAGGTTGAACAATAACTTGTGTGAACAACCTCATTATAAGATGAACAATTCATTATTTTTTTCAGTGTTAGTATCAGTGTATTGATATGGGTAAAAACTTGCTATTATCTCTGTGTCCAGTTTAAAAAGAAGGTGTTGAGGAGCTTGGATTTTTTTTTTTTGCCAATTTTACATATTCAGATTTAAAATAAATACTATTTATATTCACTTGGCCCTGACTCTGGACCCCATCCACTGTTGGGCTGGCTCACACTGATTGTTACATTTATAGGAGCTGGTTCAAGTCAAATTGGTAGCTTAAAATCAGCCGTGGTTGGAGTACTAACACCATGAAAATTGGCAAGCACCTCAAATCTGGTTTTTTCTTCTCAGGAGAGCTGGTTGGTAAACATTTACCACTTCACTTAACTAATAAGACCATACGAATTTGTGGAGTATCAAGCATATTGTGATGTGCAGCCAAGAACCTTTACAGCGCAAGTGTTTGTGGCTAACACGTTAACCTTTAGATTTATCTTGGGTCTTCCTACAGTGAGTTGAGTTCAGAGCTTCGGTTAAAACGTGGGAACCCTACAGTTAGAGCTATAGTAAAACAGCGGGCTCACCTTAACCTTAAGTGAGATGGTTTAAGGTAGCATTTTCTTGCTAAAATTTGTTTTAAAATGTGTTTTAGTGTAGATCTGGGAGGAAGTCAAAGATGGGATTCCAGCAGAGAGCAGGAGACAGCCTTTAGGGTGGGGAGGGAGATGGGCGGTGGTTTAGTTAAGATGTCTTTAGATAAGAGCTGTATTCTAGGCCAAGGAATCCTGTTTTGCTGGTCAGTACTGACCTCTATGGAGCCCGACCTACTTAGGTGTTTTCCTGATACCTGGTATATGAGTCCCAACCTAAGGGGCATGAGGTGATTTTAAACTCATGGGGGCAAACTTTCAAATAAGGGAGAGAGGGGAACCTGTGAATTAACTTTCATAGCTTGACCTATGAAGAATAACTTTTAATGCAGTTTGGGGGGGAAAAGTGTTTGATTTCACACATCTGAACTCCTGAGGCCTGCTCTGAAACACTTCCTCTGAGGTGTGTCCTAGGGGTGTGCTGAGAGGATCATTGTTAGGAGAGTAAGGGGTATTTGAGGAGCTCAAGGGGACTCTGGGCCTTGCGCCTCTCCTGACCACAGCATCTCCATGTTTCTATTTTTTTTTTAATTTATTTTTTTAAGATTTTATTTATTTATTTGACAGAGATCACAGGTAGGCAGAGAGGCAGGCGGGGGTGGGGGGAGCAGGCTCCCCGCAGAGCATAGAGGCCGATGCGGGGTTCCATCCCAGGACCCAGGGATCACGACCTGAGCCAAAGGCAGAGGCTCTAACCCACTGAGCCACCCAGGCGCCCCAACCATGTTTCTGTTTTAGTCTTCAAGGTGAACCATGAATCAGGGAAAAAGTTTAAAACCATTGTTCTAGAAATTGCTTTATGTTTTCAGAATTGTTTATCAGCTAAAAACAAAACAAACCCCCTTTTCCCATACTAGAGAACATTTTGAGGTTATCTAAACTACACCAAAAAAATCTTTCAATGACTTTCCATTGAGAATAATTTGACAGATTGAAAAAAATGAATGTTGCCTGGTAATTCTCTGCTTTTGCTCCTTTTTGGCTACTCTGACAGGCTTCAAATTAAAACTCGGTAGGGTCTTAACTGTATTAACCTGAATAGTTAAGCCTTTGTGAGCTCTGGCTTAGAAGTTCTGTTTTTATGAATGACTGCCCTTTTTTTTTTTCTTAGTGGAATTTCCATTTATAAGCTCATATTCATTTTCAGGATTGTGGTTAAAGAGGAAAAAACCTTGCATTTACTGGGCTGGGAGTGCTGAAAATTGAAAGCATCATCTCAGTGTTACATTCTGCGCCTACCTGGGGTCCCAGTGGCTGAATAGCACCTAGGGCATTGGAAGTCTGGGGGTTACATGAGGTAGTTGTGATGACATTGGGTAGTTGTAGGAGTATCATACACGTTTGTCATCTCGGTTCATGTTGTTAATATCCCCTAAGTATGAAACAAAGCTAGATTTAAGGCAGTGGTAAAAGTGATAGATCCTTTTGCTCAGAGATCAATTCTCTAGTGTTTTAAGAGTTTTTACTTGATCTTAGTTTTACTTTTTAAAAAATATTTTATTTCTTTGACAGAGAGATACAGTGAGAGAGGGGACACAAGCAGGGGGAGTGGGAAAGGGAGAAGCAGGCTATCTGCTGAGCAGGGAGCCTGATGTGGGGCTCGATCCCAGGACCCAGGGATCCCAGGACCCAGTAATGACTGAGCCACCCAGGTGCCCCTTAGTTTTACTTTAACTTTTGTTAGTTATAAAAGTAATACACGTGTTACAGAAAAAAAAATTTAAAGCCCAGTGCCGTACAGAGGAGATTTCTAAAATAACCCACAGTGGTAACACCCACCCAGGCAGAACAAAATTGGTTAGATCTTAGAGCTGGTTAATGACAGCCTCTATGGTGCGCAGCCTGGGAGCACACCTGTCTTTGTGGTGGAATGTCTGTACAATGTGGAGAGTTGTGAATGACTCCAGCAGAGTTCCCTTATTTATAGTGTTTTTGTACGTGTGTGGTAGGCAGAGCATAGGTTCGCTCAGGAGGTATTGGCTGAGTGCCTCCCACAGGCCAGGTGTTGATCTGGGCACTGGCAACAGGCACTGCCCTGGCTTTCCCAAAGCCAAAATTCAAAAGAACTTCCCTGTGGGCAGATCACACTCCTTTCCCCTCCATCTCCTCACCTGCAGCATAAACTTGAACTTGCCCTATTGACCAGTTCGGTGAGAGTCTGCAGCCGCAGACATGTCAGGTGGCAGGTGTCCTGTCAGCTTCCTCCTTGCCAGATCACTGTAGACAGGGATAGACAGCAGATCCCCACAACTTGGAGAAAAAGTGAAGCAGCTCTCACTTGTGCTTTCCCTGAAGCCCGTTACACATCTGCTGTGAAAACTGCATGTAGCGGAAGAGTGAACCTGAGAAGCAGACCTGCCGTCCGATATGGGGGCCAGGGCCACAGATGCTTCCTGCTGGGTGTTTAGCAAGTAGGTTTTTCTTAGGATTTCTGCTCGCCATGTCTTATAGTGTCAGTTACATTTGCAAAAACGAAGAGTATGATAGTTTTCATTCATAAGTATGGTCTCTGGATTGTTTTATTTCAGAATGTAATGAAGTCTGTTGTTTGTGAAGTAGCTTTAAACAGTTACTTCAAACAAAACCAAGGAATACAACCTTGAAATACGTCTCTCGTGATGTTGGAAATACTTCATAGACTAAAAAATACAAGATGAAAATTCATGGCTTCCAAGAAATCATCGTATACTTACTTCCTTGATTCCCTCTGGTCCATTTTTGAAGCCCTTTGCCAGCAAGTAAATCATAATTAACTGAAGTTAAGGGAGCTGATTTTCAAAATGTAATGCAGGTTTTTGTGGTTCTGTGCTGAGGTGCCTTATTAAATACAGGTGTGAATAAAAATTTTCCTCTTAATCCATCAGTAGGTAACAAGAATCTGTTGAAAGCTGACTTTGTATTTGGTGCCATGGTCGGCTCTGTTAGGGCAGAGGGGATGGATGTAGCATTGCAGAGGGTGAGGTGCACTGTCTGCTGCCAGGGAGCTCTTTCCCAGTGGGGGGAAGAGTAAATGCTAATGTGCTTTGCTACAGGTTTAAAATAAAGGAAGTGGGGGCACATGGGTGGCTCAGTTGGTATATCTGACTCTTGATTTCTGCTCAGGTCATGACCTCAAGGTTGTGAGACAGAGCCCCTGCATCAGGCTCTGCACTGGGAGTAGAGCCGGCTTAGGATTTTTTCTCTCCCTCTCCCTCTTCCCTCACCCAAAGTAAATAAAATAAAGGAAATAAACGCAAGTTTGATTGTTCTTTAGCTCTGGTTTTGCCTTTCTGGTGTATTTCTGTGTCCTTCGTATGAAATACCAGCTGTGCCCTTGTCTGAAAGTCCAGTACTATAGTGCATATTCAGTTACTAGAAGCTGAGTAATTTTCAAAACAAATGACATAATATTTTTGTCTTTAGGGCTCTGGAGCTTCATCCATTCTCAGTCAAACCTCTTCTTCGTCGAGCAATGGCCTATGAAACTTTAGAGCAGTATCAGAAAGCTTATGTGGATTATAAAACAGTGTTGCAGATAGACTGCAGAATCCAGCTAGCAAATGACAGTATTAACAGGTAAGCCAGCCTGAGGCGGTGCCTGAGATCTTGTTGTTTTATATTGGAATTATGTGTTTTTCTTCCTCCTCTCTGAGAACACTGTCAGAGTGTAGACATGTCCTCGGTTACTCACTTTGCATGCGTGGTTTTCACTCCCATCAAAACCAGACAGTTCTCTCTCTAGCTTAATTTCTAGCTGTCCTGTAATCCACTTTGAGTTGTCCTCTAACACCTTTAAATTTGCGTCCTGGTCCATTAATTACAGTAAATTTTTTTTAAGCTTAGAATATAGACATTTGCTGTTCTGAATGCACAGAATTTAATTTTATAGTCTTTGTAAACATCTGTGGCATTAGGGAGGTATTCTCAGTGATGATGTAAATCAGTAGTAATTCTAGGACAAGATCCAAGAATGTAGTGAAAAATGCCATATCGAATCTTCTCCTACAGGGTTTTGCACATGCTCATTGTACCACATCTGTCAGTGGAAACATAGCTGCTTATTGTTTCTCCTCAGGAGAGTGGATGTCTTCATGAGCCTGCTAGATTTTGTGTTCTGTGCCCTTTTTTTTTTTAAATTTTTTTTTAAGATTTTATTTATTTATTAGTTAGAGAGAGAGAGAGAGAGAGAGCGAGCACAGGCAGACAGAGAGGCAGGGAGAGGCAGAGGGAGAAGCAGAGGGAGAAGCAGGCTCCCTGCCAAGCAAGGAGCCCGATGCGGGACTCGATCCCAGGACGCTGGGATCATGACCTGAGCCAAAGGCAGCCGCTTAACCAACTGAGCCACCCAGGCGTCCCTGTTCTGTGCCCTTTAAATAGACACTCATCATAGGATGAGTATTAATTTATCATGGTGAAATAGCAAAGAATTTGGATCTAATTTATATTATGACCTATTTGCCCCTTGAGTGAGCATGGGAAGGTAAGAATTTCCAGACTTCATAAATTGCTTTCAAGTGAAATTAAAAAATTATGAGTTGGATAATATTGCTAGTTATGTATACTATTTTCTGATCCCATTTGTCCAGAATTACCTTACTCTGTGCGTTACATACACTGTGCCCTGTGTTGGTCTGGTGTACCATGCCCCGCCCCCCTCCAAAAGACAAAAAAGGGAAAAATAACCTAGTTTCTGTATTTAAGCAAACCAGAATATAGCTAGGGGAAAAAATACAAGACAGATTATCCCCAGCAGTGAAAATATGTTAGTAAGGTGGGGAGATCACAGGGAGGCCAGGCCCCGTTGGAGAAAGAGCACCTGACGTGGTCTTTGAAGAGGACTGATAGGACAGGAGGAGACCTTGAGCAAAATTGTGCAAGAGGAGAATGGCATGTTTTGGATGAATTCATTTTATAAAATCAAACCTTACCTCCTCCACAGTCCCACCACACTTTGTAGAAGACCATTGGAAAGATCTATATGTAGAGCCAACAGCCATTTCCTGGAGTGTCCATTCTGGTCCCCCAGAACCTGCCTGATCCCTGTCTGAAAGGGATATTCATTGGTTATTGGACCTGAAGTGGGGCCACATCGAGCCTTGGGCTTTCATAACCTTGATCTTGAGCTTGTAAAATTGGACAGTGTCACCTGGGAGGTCTCAACCATTTGCCCTGTGGCACAGCTGCCTTGCTGAAATGTCATCTGCTGCCTGGAGACACTTTTCCCCTTTTTAGCCCGGTTAATTCCTTCCTGTCCTTTAGGAGAGGACTTGCTTCTTCCAGGAAATGACTTTCCCCGATAGACCCACCTACACTCCAGCATACATGTACTTCAGGCGCCCTTCCCAGTTTCCCCAGAACACTGTGCCTTCTTTTTTTTTTTTTTTTTTTTTAATTTTATTTATTTATTTATTTATTTGACAGAGATCACAAGTAGGCAAGCAGAGAGAGAGGAAGGGAAGCAGGTTCCCCGCAGAGCAGAGATCCGGACGTGGGGCTCGATCCCAGGACCCTGGGATCATGACCTGAGCCGAAGGCAGAGGCTTTAACCCACTGAGCCACCCAGGCGCCCCAACACTGTGCCTTCTATTATTACCCTACTTCCATATCATTTGTAAATTCTCTGTCCCTCCCTTTTTGTAAAATTGTTTTTCTCTCATTCTACTGGAAGTTCCTTGAGGTCAGGAATTGTGTTTTATCCATCTGCTTAGTTGAAGTATTTCCTACAGTACACAGATAACGTCAGTAAGATGTGTTGAATGAATTCATTTTTCAACAGAGAGAATATAATTCACTCCTGTGGTCGTCTTTTAATTTGGCCATCATCTGTCCGGTCATTCCAAGGTAATTGGGAAAGAAGGATCTTCTCACAGCTTGGGCTTCCTGTGAAACAAAGTGGGAAGACAGCTGAAGTAGCCAACAGTGAGGAAGGGCCTCTTGGGAGGTGTTGTAGGAAAGCCAGTTCACAGTGATAGGCGGGAAGTTCTGAAGGGAGGAGTAGTTACCTGAGAGGCTGTGATTACTCCTATTTGTGAACCTTCTGCACTATGTATTTTGAAAAATTGAAGTAAAATTCACAGAACATAAAATTGACTATTTTAAAGTATGCAAGTGAGTGGCCTTTAGTTCACATGTATATTTGTACAACCTACCACCTCTCTCTAGTTCCAGAACATTCATCATCCCCAAAGGAAACCCTGTATCCCATTAACACCCACTCATCCCTTCTCTCAGCCCCTGGCAACCACTCATCTGCTTTCTGTCTGCGGCTCTACCTGTCCTGGGCAGTCCCTGTGAGTGGAATCCCAGAGTCCGTGCCTTTCGTGCTTGGCTTCTTTCACGTAGTGTGACGTTTTCAAGGTTCATGTTGTATGTAGACTCTGTGAGTGCTTTGTTTCTTTTTGTAGCTGAATAACAGTCCATTGTATGGACATAGCACATTTTGTTTATTCATTCATCAGTGATGGACGTTGAGGTTGTTTCCGTCTTTGGGCTATTGGGAATCATTTGCTGTGGGCAGTTGTGTACAAGATTTTGTTTGCACATCTGTTTTCAGTTCTTCTTGGAGTATACCTAGGAGTAGAATCGCTGGGTCATATGGGAGTTCTATGTTTAGCTTTTTGAGGATTGTGTTACACTTTTTATATGTACTTAGGTTCTTTTATACAGATTGAGTTTTAAGATTCTTTCAATTGTTAATCGAGTGTTTCTTACTGTTACTGTATAGGAAGATGAGGCTTTGTCTGGTTTGCCATATATATTTTTCTATACAATATCCATAAAATTTAACTGTTCCTTTTCATGAATCCCATATTTATGCTTGCTTTTCCATGTGAGCAACAGCGGCTTTTTTTTAAAATTTATTTAAACATCTGTGCTTATTTTGTTTCTGTCTTCCATTAACCATATTCCTCTCTTCCTCTCCAGGAATCTTATATGTTAAATTTCCCTGCATATACTTATTTACTCCCTGGCAACACATCATCTCTTTCCAGCTGCTTCTTCCTTCCTCTCTGCTGGTAATACAAGTTTTGCTTGAAAATTCTCTTTTCTAAAGCTTTTTTTATTCTCCTGCAGTTATGGGTGGTCTTACATTATTTCTTAAAGTTAGTTTCTTTACACTAAGATGTGTAAGATTTGGCTTGCATAACCAAAGATCACTATTGAAATTTTAGTTTAAAAAAACTGTAAGAAAAGTATGTGGATTGTATTTGTCTCTGTATAAAGATAAAAACTACTCACACAAAAAGTACTACTGAGTTAGCTAACTTGAATGTGTTCTACTAATTCCCTGTAAATCTTCTAGTCTTGGAACACCTTCTTTAAACCAGTTTCATTTCAAATACATAATTTAGTTTTGTTTTAAAACTTAAATATGACATGTTGTATGTATAAAATGATGACAAAGTGATAGTCGGGGATGGTAATCTGAACTTCATGATGGCCATTAGTAAAAGTTAACGTAAGGGCCCTTCCAGTATGCTGGCCTTTCATCATTATGCATATGAAAGCACAGTAAGTGGATAATTGTAGAGACAAAAAAAAATTCAAGGTAAGGCTATCTCAGCCAAATGTAAATGTTTTAAGAAAAAAACAGTGTTCCAGAAAAGAAAAAACAGTGTTCCACACAGCAGCTTGCCCTCACACGTTTTAGCAGCCAGTCTTGTATGCCTGTCTTTGGTGTATAGTTTGGGCATAGACATTCTAATTTTTTTTTTTAAGATTTTATTTATTTATTAGAGAGAGAGTGAGAGCGAGCACAGGCAGACAGAGAGGCAGGCAGAGGCAGAGGGAGAAGCAGGCTTCCTGCCGAGCAAGGAGCCCGATGTGGGACTCGATCCCATGACGCTGGGATCATGACCTGAGCCGAAGCCGCTTAACCAACTGAGCCACCCAGGCGTCCCTGGGCATAGACATTCTAAAGTGTTTCTGATTATTCTCAAGAGTAATGCATTATCAGTTTAGTAATTACATTAGATAATCATGTGGGACATTTCTGCTAGGCCTCCTAAATTTTACCTTTATATTTCACTTTTTTATTACATCACATATGCATTAAAAAAACTTTTAAACCAATTAGAAGTGCCTTCATTTTTTCTTTAGATACAAAAAGAATTTAAAGTTAATATAGTTTTGGGCAACTTTTAAAAGTCCTTTTAAAGACCGTTTATGGGGACAGCAGATAGCTTAAGACTGTGTTTTCTGTAGGGAAGTACACGAATGCAGCACTGTAAATTTTACTGTTGATTTGAGCTTCAGTGATATAAAAAAAAATGACATGATCTAGAGAAAACTTATTTTCTTTTTAGAATAACAAGAATTTTAATGAATCTGGATGGACCAAGCTGGCGGGAGAAACTGTCACCCATTCCTGCTGTGCCCACTGCTGCGCATGTGCGAGCTTGGCAGCCTGTGGCCGAGACGTCCCCCGACCAAGGGGGAGATTCCTGCAGCCGGCCCCAGCCCAGCATCACAGGTGGGGGGAAGCTGACACTCCCTTCTTTTCAAAGTTATCCTGAGCTGCGTGTCTGTTTTCACAGGAAAGCAGAAGGATAAGGGCATGAACTCAGGCATCAGCCACAGGTTTAAGTTAAGACCCTGTTCGCCCTCTAACTAGAGTTGTAAGAAGTTGCTTCCCACATCCACTGTCTAGTGTGTATGAAAGGGATAGAATAACTGTCTTGTGGCATTGTTCTCGGGAATAAATGGAGATTTGCATACGAAATACTTAATAAAGGTTTAGTTAGCATTAATATTTGTAAAAAGAAGTAGCGTGTGGTTCTCTCCTACACCTGTATGTGGCAGGGCTTAAAGTAATAAGATTGGGGTGTTTGAAATAAAAGAACAAAGTAAAGCTCTACAACATAAATATCTAGCAGGTATTTCTTTCTGCCTTATATCGTTGTTAACATATCTACATTCCCGTAGTACCTACCTCATTGCTTTGTGCAGAGTGTTTAATAAATGGGACTTTACTCTTGCTTGCTGCTAAAAGCCGGTTGAGGCCCCATTTCTCCTTCCTGTTTAGGGGCTCCATGTGGGTCCCCGGTTGAGGCTTATCTTGTAGGGACCCTGAGATTCCTGAGTCATGATGTGGCTCCCGTTAGACCCTCATCCTCTTCATTGAATAGAAGGGAAGTGCAGGGAACATCTACTTAAGCTTTAAGATTATTTAGCAGTTCTTAGAAAACCTTGGAGCTCTCTGGTTTTCTAGAGCTGGCTGTCAGTGGAGTCTCGCATAAAGCATTTGCTCAGTTAAGGGTGGTTGTTTATTAACAAAGAGCACGTCTAACTGCACTGCAGATCTGTGTCAGCTAATCGCAAGCACCAGTATAGTCAGCTCTTTCTCTCCAGAGTTATGTGATTATTAGAATAGGTGCCAAAGGTTTAAATACATGGGGAGAAGAAAAGCTTAAGGAAAGCTTTTCAGCAAATGGGCAGGGAGGAATCCTTGTGATACTCTGTTTTAGGGCTTACATACAGCAGGATGTATGGGGAGTGTCATTTGGCCCCATTGTGTGGTCGTTTGAAACACGAAACATTAGAAATACTCTGTGATTTGAAATAAAGGGCGAAAAGTTACTATTTTATGCCATTGTGCCGGGGACAAATAAGATTATTGTTTACATTCCAAGTTTATACTATAAGTTTCAGATGTTAAGATGTTTAGATTGGAAATTTAAAGGTATATTTGAAAGTTTAATTTACAGATTCTAAGTTTCTATCAAGTTACTCCATTAGGTAGATTTCATTACATAGGTTTAAAACTTCAGGTTTTTGTACTTCATGTGTGGTAGAAAACTTTGGTTGCAAGTACAGAAAATCTACTGACTTAAACCGTAAGGAATATCTTGGCTCATGTAACTGAAGGCTCATCAGGGCTCCAGTCCTGACTGAAAATAATAGAACCTTAGCAGTTGTAGGCTTCGTGAGTACAGGTCCGTGAATGTCCGAAGGGAGAGAGACACCACTGCTTTGGGTGGCATTAATTTAAAAGTGAGAAACTATGTTACCCTGAAAGCCCTAGCTTTTTTTTTATCTATGCTGTTACTTTCTTGACTCCTGTTCTGTTGGTACCTGTCTAATGGGTCACATGCCCGTTCTGAGCCGTCCCTATGACGAGGACATGCCTTGCCCTGATTGGCTGAGGCCTGTGTTCCTGATGGGTGGGGCAGTCGAGTAGAAGAGGGATGATAGTTGAGTGGACATACAGGCACCCTTAGGAAGGGGAGATGGACCCTAAGCAGAGTCGGCTGTGGTCACTGCAGAGAGCAAGGCAGGAAATGGTAATAGTTGGGACTCTCTCACTGCAGATAACAGAAAACCCAGCCTTTTATGGCGTAAGTGAAAACGGTGGTCTGTTGGCTCCTTTCATGGAAACGTCCACAGGTGGAGTAGCTGCAGGGATGGCTGGATTCAGGACTCAGAGGTTCTTCTTTAGCTCTCCGTCTTGGCCTCTTTGCTTTTTTTCACCCCATCTTAGAAATACAGAGTCTCCCCTTGTAATCTCCAGATGGCAGGGTAGCTCCTCTTCTCATATTCCAGGAGAAAGAGCAAGCATTACCAGGAGGGCCACAAAAATCTGGTTGTAGCTTATTGGCTCTCATAGGCCCATCCCTGACGAGTTAGATTATTGTAGCCAAGGAAGTATGATGTGCTGATAATAACACAAGAATTACTCCAAAAAGTTGGGCTAGGGTAGGGCTTGCTTTGCCTAGACTGCAGGACGGAGAATGAGGGAGGTGTGGTTTTCCAAGGAGATGGGGTACTGGACAGATGTCCATCTCAGGCTTGCACAGGTTTGTTTGTGCATTTTTCGTGAAATAGTTACTAAACCGAACACTGCATATGGTTTGTATCTCCAGTAGAGAAGACGTACCGATATGGGTAAAGTGATGTAATTACTTAGGTTTTATTTTCCAATTTGAAAAAAATATATTGTTGTAATTGTATAATTTTTACTTACAGCCAGTTTGTCTTTTTAATTTGTATACAAAGTTTCATTCCACTTCGACTTCAGCTCTGCATGGTGTGGGGTCAGGTTAATTTGCAATAGAATATCTGCTTACAGATGTCCTGAAGATGTTGTGGAGGTGCTTATATGAATCCTTCCTCTTTTCTTTTCCCCCTTGGGGGGTGTCCCATAGATGAAAAAATGTTTAAAACCCTTAAAGAAGAAGGAAATCAGAGTGTAAAGGACAAAAACTATAAAGATGCCCTTAGTAAATACAGTGAATGCTTAAAGATTAACAACAAGGAATGTGCCATTTACACAAACAGGCAAGTCCTTTGTAACTTTACATATTTCTTATGTGAATTTTTTTTGGTTAAAAAATATAGACAGGGGTAGGAAAAGAATAAATGAAACAAGATGGGATCGGGAGGGAGACAAACCAAAAGAGACTTTTAATGTCATAAAACAAACTGGGGGGGGGGGTGTTGGGAGACGGTGGTGGGGTTACATTATATGTTTAAATAAAAATAAAAAAAAATAAGTAATATAAAAAAAGAAATAATAGACAAATTGCCAAAGGTTTTTTTCCCATCATTTTGAGAATTCTTATAGCATATTGTCCTAAGTGAATGTTTTTCAGAGGGATGGGGCCACAGGCTTTCCAGAGAGACTGACAGCATGCGGTGCGCAGGGCTGGGGGGCATTGGCCACCACTCAGTTGGGCCTGAAACCACCTCTCCCTTCAGCGTCAGTGCAGACAGCTCGCCACCCAGCTGTCCTGTCCTCTCCTCCCTCCACGGGCCTTCCTTCCCCTGCCCTTCTCAGGGTTCTGAGGTGCAGATCCTTTTTTCGCTCCGCATGCTCTCTGAGCCAGTCCATCTTCTCCCAGTCCCACTACCACCTTCCACTGGAACCCTTGCCCCCGCCCCCCGCCACCCCCCCTTGGGCTCCAGACCTGAACACTCCACTCCTAACTGATGCCTCCCTCTCCCGGGCTGTCCAGGCTGTCCTCGAGCTCGGATGTCCTCCTTCCAAATTTCTCTTTGGTGGGAGCCTTTCTCTCCACCCTCACCATTGCCCCTGTCCTGGGCCACCACGTCTCCTCCTACACATTTGCAGCAGCCTGCGTAGCACCCTGCTTGTCTTCCTCCCTCTCGTCTCGTTCTCCAAGCTGCAGCTGGAGCCATCTTTCTAAAACTTGGTAAACATATTAGCCCCAGTTTGAGAACCCATCGGTGGACCTCCATAAAGTCAGCCTTCTTGCCATGATTTACGGGACCCTTCACCATCTGGCCTGGCCTCCCTTATACCTCACCCCCACACCCAGCCATATGGCACTTTTCTTAGCCCATCAAGAGCACTGCGTGCGTGTGTGTGCTCGCTTGCTTGCTCCCCCCCTCTCTCTCTCACTGTGAGACTCTGCTATTGCTGGGCCATTGGCCACCACTCTCCTGTCCTACATCTGAATTCTCAGCCCAGTGCCTTGGCACTGGATAATTCTCACCTCATACTCTGGAATTCAATTCGAGTGTAACTTCTTCCGGGAAGTCTTCCCTGGCGACTCCTGTCCTTGCCTCAGCCTCACCAGATCCAGTGAGATTCTCAGCTGTGTGCTCCTTGAGCATCCTCTTTAGATATTAGTGTGTTTGCATGATTTGTTTCTCTCTTCCACTAGACTGTAGCCTCCTTGAGGGGCCCGGACTGTATTTTGTTTGCAGTTCCATCCCCAATGCCATAATTACATGTATTGCATGAAAATGCCATGGTCGTGGTAAAAAGTTAGGGTTCAGTGAGTTAGCTGTGGTATTGAAATTGAGCTATGTTCTGATTTTTATGAGCTCTCTGAATTCCCAGATATGTTGTCTTTACTGTTCATAACGCATCATTACTTTCATAATTACGTTCTACCAGAGCTCTCTGTTACTTGAAGCTGTGCCAGTTTGAAGAGGCAAAGCAGGACTGTGATCGGGCTCTTCAGATCGATGATGGGAACGTGAAAGCGTGCTATAGACGAGCTCTGGCTCATAAAGGACTCAAGGTGAGGAAAGCTTCATTTTCATATGTAAATTGCAGCTCTGAAAATAGCATGTGGGTTTTATGAACATAAATCCTGGGATTTAATCCTGGTTCTGTGCTAATCAGGCCTAAAACCTTGGAATAGGCCTCAGATAACCCTACCATTAGTGTGGAACTAGGTAATTCCTAAGATTTCTTTCCAGCTCAAAAATTAGGATTTATTTCCTGATTTTCTAAGGAATTTTATTAGTTATCATAGGTCTACTTGAAGGGACAGGGAGGTTGGTTACTGAATCACTGAAGGCAACCAGCGGTGCCACTGGTTCTTCCACCAAAGGATTGGGGTTGTCTCTAGGGGTGGGAGGAAGGCATCGGAATGGAAGATTGATTGACCCCAGTGAAAGTTGGTAGAGACATAGTGGAGATTGGGAAGCTCATGGCGATTTGGGCCTTCAGCTGGCTGGTCATCAGTGTGACTGTGGAGTGATGTCCTTCTCTAAGAAAACCACATCATTATTTCCAGAGGAAGTATTGTGTAATTACACTTTCCCTTAGGCTGATTTTTCTGCGAGGAAATACTTGAATGAATGTTCATGTTTGTAGGAAATGACATCACAAGGAAAAATTAGAACATACGGGGCTCTGGCATTTCTTGATATTACGGTATTTCTTAAAAACCAATTTTTTTTTAGGATCTAATACAGTGCAGTTCACATGTCGTAAGCCTATCAGATTCTTTTTAGATTGAGGTATAATTGACGTATAGCATGGTATTTATTTGGGTACAGAGTAGTGATGCGATTTGCAAAATGCTCGCCACCGTACGTCAGTTAGCAGCTCCTCCGCGCGCATCATTACCGTTGTTTTTTCTTGTAATGAGGACTTTTAAAGATCTTCTCTTGTAGCAGCTCTCACTTACAGGACTGTTGTTAGTAACTGTTGTTAACTGTTGTCACTGTGCAGTACATTATTGTATGTCCCCGTGGACCCATTTCACCCACTCCCCACCCTTGCCTTGCCTCTGACAACGACCAATTTGTTCTTTGTATCTGTGAAGTCATACGGTAATTGCCTTCCTCTGACTTATTTCACCCAGCATATGACCTCAGGATCCATCCGTGTTGTTGCAAATGGCAGGATTTCCTTTTGTTTAACTGAATAATC
>RCUC01148358.1:0-43990 GCA_003697995.1 Taxidea taxus jeffersonii | reverse complement strand
GTACATAATCTGGGTGGATGTTTTCAATTTTAAAACTCAGTCAGAAGTTCATTTTACACTAAGAAACAAACACATCTGTCCTATCAAACTGATGATTCCACCCAAATTACTGTGTTAACCTAAAAATAAATTTACTTTTGAAATGGTATGATATGATAGCAGACTGACACAGTGATGGGATGACTCAGATATGGGACTGGTATAGCGCCAGGTTAGGGAGATGCTGCCTAGACTGCCTTGTCCTCATGGTGAGGACTAAGCTGGATCCCCAAAGCCACTCCTGTTTTTAGCAGCTCCACTTAGCACAAGAAGCCAAAATATGGGTTCACAGCAAGGGCCCTAAAACGAAGGAATTACTATGTCCACTCAGGGTACCATTAGTTCTGTCCTCGACAATGAGCCCTGAGCCCTTACCTCTGCCACAGAGCTGTGGCCTGGGGAGAGCAGACCAGCTTGCTCCTCTGGAGATGGGGCAGGGCTGGGGACTTGGGCAGGACCTGAACAGAACAGACAGTTTATAACAAGAAGCACCCCCCGCCCCCCGCCCTCCCTCCTGCTGAGGGTTCCTCTCCCAGCCTGCTCTGCAGGGGGGGATCACTGTTGGCCAGCAGCAGGAAAGTGCATTCCCAGAGAGTCCCTGGATGCCACCTCTGCTCACACTGGAAGTGTGGACTTCTGTTCCTGTGTGTGTGATCTGTGTCCAGCTTGGAGGTGTACCTCCTACCCTTTCCTGGCTCCACAGCACACACAAAAGGGCCAAAGCTACATGCAGGGAACATGCATGGGACAGGAGGACAGCAAGCAGAGCTGTTTGCCATTTGCAGGCTCTGCTCCAGCTCTGCTCCAGCTCTGCTCTGGCTCTGCTCCGGTGACCTGTGTCCCGGGGGCTGTTCTCATCCTTGCAGGCTCAGTGGGAATTCTGGAAGCAGCTTCTCCTGAGACAAGAGACTTACTTCTCTCCTGGTGCCCTGGTGTGGGGGCAGGTTGCTCGTCCTCATTTTCTGATACCCTCAGCTCTAGCTCTGCCTCCACGGCTGCCTGGTGCTGCATGCGAAGCTCCGTTTCAGCATCCGATGGGATCTCATCAGACCAGTGCTGATCTGCCAGAGGGAAGGGAGAGCACAGCCGGTCTGAGTGAGGCCCTGCTTCTTTCTGAGTCTCCTGTTGTCCCCAGAAAGCAGCCAAACCAGCATCATGGCTTGAGGTCTAGTCCTGGCTCTGTGCCCCAGCTGGGCCCTGCCTACTGGTCCCCACCAAGCTTCTGAGAGACTCGGCCCAAAGTCTCTGCAACATGGCGATCTCATCAAAGCCTGCGGTGCCCCATTTTCTTTTTAAGTGCCCAAGATGGCACCTGATGGACCAGAACAGAAAGAAACATAGGGCATGTGCCTGTGAAGGGCAGGCCTTGCTTTGTGGACTCACCAATGGTCTGTGTTTCCCCCAACACCATAGTGATGACCGTGTTCACAGTCTTGCCGGGACTCGTCTCACTTCTCCCAGGCTAGTCCCTGTCTCCTCTTCCCCAACCAACCAGACTATAATTCTTAAAATACCATCCTCTTGTAGCTACCTTTCAGAGGACATCCACTGAATTGGAGGCCCTTGTCTAAAGCACCCAGTCTGTTCAGCTTCTCAATCACAACTTACTGATGCAGGCTCTGCTGGCTGCTGGCTTAGGGGCGGAACGACACACATCCCAGTTAGTGCCAGAAAAAGGAATGTGACCAGGAGACCTAACAGCCTCTTCTGACTGCCTTGCTATTGCTTTAACGTATATTATCTTTCCTGAGTTGCAATCACACAGTGGGGAAGAGCACAGTGGAGAGGGGAGGCTCTGGGGTCCCCCGTACCATCATCCAGCTCAGCACCAGTGTCCCCTGTGTCCCCATTCTCCGCTGCCTCCCCTTCTATCTCTGCCGGCTCCGAGTCCACATCTTCCTCCAGGTCATTCTCATCAAATGGGACTGTAAAGCAGAAACGTTCAAAGGAAGGAAGAAAAGGACAGACAGACGGACAGAGAGACTGCCTGTGCCAGTGTAAATGAGTGGTGGTCTTCCCAGGGCTGCAATGCGAAGACCTCGAGAAGTGAGGAGATGGATTCTAAAGTGTCTGGATTTGAACCTCACAGCAGATGTCAGCCAGACTTGGAGGAGCTAAAAGCGGTGTGGGTGCTGGCGAGGGCACGGAGCCCTTCCTGAACACATGGGACTAGCACCGCCAGGTCTGGTCATCTCTCCTCCTCCCCAGGGCTGCTGTAAGCTCCTCGGTGTGAGGACAGAGGGGAGACACTGCTTCTCCAGGCCCAGCAGATACCCAGCTGCAGATCCAGCAGCACTCTCTGGACTGTGTCACATGGCACAAGGCACCAAGTCCTCACACTGATACTCTAGAGGGGCTGCCGGAAACTGAGACCACCTGCTCATGGCCACACGGCCCCATCTAACAGCTGCAGTGCTGTCGGGTGAAATCCTGAGTGACTACCAGGACCTCTGAGGGCACCTATCTTCCCTCTCTGATGGCAGAGGTTGCAGCTCTGGGATCATTCAGAGAAATGATTTATTTTTTTAAAGCATGAGGGAGAAGTTGAGGGGATATGTAAAGTTCATTTTCTAGTAGCCCTTCAGTGCTGTAGAACGAGGCAAAGCACTCGTTGACTTCATTTTCCTCAGGAGGAACCAGCCCCTAAATACACACACACACACACACACACACACACACACACACACAACTCTGCACACTTGGAACTCACACTAACAGTCTGGAGTAAGAAAAGCAATTAAGAAAGCAACATGGGCTCCTTTAAAGGGTGCCCTGAGATCCCCATGGTCCCCAAGACTGACACTGCCCATTCGGCAGGGGTCCTAAGGGCTCCTTCTAGGGTCCGAAGCACAGCCACTCTCCAAAGTCCTAATGGTTCTCACTTCAGAAACAGGGGTTATAGTTAGGTCTGCAAATCCAAAAGCTGGAGATCCAATCCCAAGGGGATTGGGTGGGCAGCAGGGGCACTGGCTGTGGTGGAGCTGGGGAGATTTCTTCAAAGGTGGTGCCACGAGAGGCTGTGCAAGGACCAGGTCCTCTCAAGTCACTGGTCTCCTCACTATCTAGCCTTATGAATCTGTACCCCTGCTATGGTAAGCATGTGCATGGTGTGTATAGACACCAAGGTCTGAGTGTGATAAAAATCAAGAGACCACCTCTGGAGGTAGGGTGGGGAAGACAAGGAAAGGGGCACTCTGAAGATGATGCTGACTTGCCCTAGTCACAGGAGTTTTTGTTAAAGGTATTATATACATAATTCTTTGGGGCACCTGGGTGGCTTAGTCGGTTGAGCGTCTGACTCTTGATTTTGGCTCAGGTCATGATCTCAGGGTGGTGAGATCGAGCCCTGCATTGGGATCCACACTGGCCATGGAACCTGTTCAAGATTCTCTCCCCCTCTTGCATGTGCCCACCACCCTCACTTGCTGGCACAGTCGCAGACACACACACACTCTCTCTCTCAAACAACAACAACAACAACAATAAAAACAATTCCTTAAGCTATGTAATTATCTTACCACCCCTTTCATACACTCAGCTTATTAAAAATAAGGTGTGACTTTAATCTAATTCCGGAGAACCATTCAGAATAGGTTTGGAATGGACTACGGGGAAAGATAAGAGAGTTCCAGAATAAGTTCTAGGCTGGTAAATAGTTAATGTCACGCTCCTAGTTTGAGATACTAGAGCAGCCCGTAGAGCTGGTAATGCCACGATGCTTTCCTGTGATGGTGGCATTTGTTGGGAAAAAATACTGGGGGTAAAACTACTCAATTATTTCCACAGGTTTAAAACTTTTGTGTGGTAACATTGCTGTTTCAGTTCATCAAGCACCAAGAAGTGGGATTTCTGAGGATCACAAAAGTCTATGCCTCCTCAAACCTGAGCTTCCTGTGTGGATAACGAGCTCATGGTTTTATGACACCATTTCTGAAGACGTAGGAACACAGATGCCTCTCCTCACCCAGCATTTTTCTCCTTTGGCTGTCACCCAACCCAGTGGAAATGGAACTGGGGCTCATCCCGTTAGGGCCCACTGTGCCCAACATGCATGCTCAAATGAATCTATGAGTGCTGGGACCTCAAGATGGTAATTTACACTTTTGTCGGCAAGTGCACCAGATGCAAGCACAAAGGAGACCATGACAGGACTCCCCAGCTGGCACTGTTCCAGTCACACTGCCCCTCGTCAGCCTGACCCCAGCCCCGGTCCCTTGACTCTCTCGTGGTTCTCCAACTCAGAGCTGCTACTAAGAAATGTCTGTTGTAGAGTCAGAAAGTTACTAAGTCTACAGTCCTTGGGAGCACCTTGAAAGGAACAATTGTCACATATATTAAAAAAACAAACAAGTGAGAAATATCAATGCAGCAGCAGCAGATACTGGAGAAATGCAGCTAGAGGGATGGAATTGGGAGATTAAACCCAGGTTAAGATGGAGAGCAGAGTGCTGGAAGCTGCCACACACTACGGAAGCTGAGAATCATAGACATATATAGCTTTTGCTTTATTTCAACTGCTAGTGAGGAAGTCCTGATATCTTGGCCTTCTCCAACCATCCTGGGAGACCTGACTAACTAGGAGGGATGAGCAGCAGCTCTGCACACAGGGCTAAGCTCTGGCTGAAGGCCCAGCTCTCCCTGTGGCTCTTGACTTGCATGCCTGTGTCCACTTCTGCTGCGAGTGAGGACAATGGGCTGGGCTGGTGGTAGAGATCCATGAGCACCAATCCTACTCACCCCAGAAGCAACCACGGGACCAGAGTTCTCAACCAGGGGGGCCATGCTGCCCTTCTTCAAGTGGCATTTGATAGTGTGTAGGGCTTTTTTTGGTTGTTGCCTGGATGGCTGGGGCTGCACGACTGATGTTTTGAGAGCCAAGACCAAGGAAGTTAAATGTCCCACAATGAGAGAGAACGGTCCTGCCCTCGTTGAGCACTGCTATCGTCTGTGTTGAGAAACACCTCTCCAGCAAAGGTCAGGAAGGACAACTGAGGTTTCTGAGCTATCTCTTGGTCTAAGTATTTAAAGAGACCCCACATATCAGTAGGCAGACCCAGGGGAGGCTACGTCTAGTTATATCCAGCCTGTCCCTCTACTTCGAGCTGGGCAATATCCACCAATCCTCTGTTCCCCCCTTGTCACTGGGGAGTATCCCACAAGTCCCTGATTACTGACTGTCTCCTTCTCTGGGTTTGTGGAATATTAACCAATTCCTCCACTTTCACATCCAATTGCTACATAACTTAATTCCAACAGACTTTAAAAATCACTGCTAAAAATGTTCCCTCAGGGGCGCCTGGGTGGCTCAGTGGGTTAAAGCCTCTGCCTTCAGCTTGGGTCATGATCCCAGTGCCCTGGGATCGAGCCCCCACATCGGGCTCTCTGCTCAGCGGGGAGCCTGCTTCCTCCTCTCTCTGCCTACTTGTGATCTCTGTCTGTCAAATAAATAAATAAAATCTTAAAAAAAAAATGTTCCCTCAGATGTGGCCTTTACTCAGCCTTTGTTAATAATAACAACAATAACAGTTTAGTCAGGTCTGTCTATGCTATCGCTCTCCTCCAGATCTTCCCTGAAGGGTGTGGGGTGTGCGTCCGGTCCATGCAAGGACGGGCTGCCTGAGTGAGGCATGCATGTGCCCCCCCACCCCGCCAACCTTGGCATGCACGAGCAGCAGGACCAGAATTCTAGTGTTAAGATACCAGCAGAGCTGCCGAGAGAGAGTGGTTACGGTGAGTGGAGAGCAAACAAACATCACCAGACTACCTCCGGAGACTGTCTCCAGCCAGGCCTGCACGGCTGCGCGGCGTATGGAGGGAAGGTCAGGCACTGAATTTAAAACAGATGATAGATACAAAGTTACACAGGAATGCGTGGTCCCCGTGAGGAGAGCTGAGGTCATCCTAGAGCCCCCAAACAGAAGAGAAACTGAGGGACGTTACAAGCCAGAGGCCTGTCAGCCAACGACGAGGGATCAGAGTCCTGTTGTAAGCCTACATGATGGGTATTCGGGATGAGAAAAGGAGAGAAAACACAGGGAGGGTCAATGGCGGCTTGAGGCTGCGGAGCCCATGGCTGCAGGCCAGTCTGATGTCTCTGGTCAGCAGGGTCTCTCTCCTCACTCCCGCTGCGTATTTATGCTGCTGCAAAGTAGTTAACAGAGGTTGGTCTTGCCTATAGGTGAAGACTTGGGGCTGAGGAGGATCACATGTCCCGAAGGGCTAAACTTCAGGAAGGCAGGGATCACCCATTTTGTCTACTCAGCCTTACAGGGTGTGTGGCCCCATCAGGCGCTGAATGAAAGCATGAAGACAAGTGAGTGAGAGACAGAGGTTGATGACACCAAGGTTCCATATTTGGATGGTGGGTACGCTGAGGTGGAAAGGTGTGGAGAATGACATGGCAGCTGGCATATCTCTCACCAGTCTCCATGTTCCCCTTTTATTGCTTGCTATTCCTTGAAGAAGTCAGGCTAAAGTTCGTCTTCATCCTACTGTAGAACACAGACCATCTCACCTGAGACCTAGAGCTGGATATTACACTATCTACTCTAAAGGCCTCCTGGATCTAAATCTCTTCTTAAAACTTCATTTCAGTTCAATATATACTCCCCCACCCCGTCCTGCCAATGTACATTCACACTCAGACACACACCATACAAGGAAAGCACCAGATCATTTTACCAAGTGGACAGAGTAACCCTGTCTGGTCATATGGGGACAGAAAGCAAAGTCTTGGTTTTCCCAAGGTCAAGTTCATTTTACTACTTTGCATCCAAGAGGAAAGAGCCCATAACCTCTTAACCTATAGAGAACTTTACATATCCTCAAACAATAGCTAAGGGTAGTGGTCACAATTAACATCAGGAAAATAAAATGGTTCACTGGCTCTCACATTTTTATCAAACTGAAGGCTTTGGTCCTGACAGAAGAGTCCTCTACAACAATGAGAGGGGAAGGTGCTCTGAGGGGCATTGGGACCTTGGATTTTGAAAGTTACCTCTAGAAGTGGAGGACTCAGAGGTTGGTACCATTCGCTCCTCCTCCTCTTTCTCTCGAATATGTGTCCAGTGCACATCAGCCTGGATCTCCAAGGGGTCGGCCGGATTTATGATCTGCTGTAGCCTCTGGCTCCCAACTAGTTCACCAGGGTCAGAAGTGGAGGAAATGAGGAAGGAAGAAACGATGGAGAAAGGAAGCAGAAAATAAACAATCAAGGAAAGGAGGGGATGGAACACCACAGGAAAGGAAACAGAAAGAAAAGTTACTGTATTTGCCAGGATCAGTTTGAATCAGAAAGAGGCAAAAACTGAGAAAACACACACACACACACAATTTCCACTTGTTCAACTTGATTTAGTTGTTTTAAGCTTCACTTATACTGTAATTTCAATGAAGAGAACCATACATTACAACTCCAAAAAGAACTCTCCTTTCTGATGCTCTTTTCATCTTCTCTGCATTTGAGAGACCCAAATGCCAAGTCAGAAAAAAAAAGCAGGTTACAACTGCCCTCCGAAGGGCCATCCCTCCAGGTCCTGAGTACTCAGCTCTGTTACCCAGCACAGTGTGAGATCCTAGAGGATGCACCATTCATGTCCTTTCTGTGTCACACAGTGTGGTGCTTACTGCCACCTGTCTTGCTGACAGCTTCTCCTTTGAGATTCAGGCCAAGTGACAAGAGAAAAATGGGATGGGACAGTATCATTCTGTCAGGAACCAGCTAACTCACGCAGGACAGAAACTTACTTTGTTGGTACTTTGTTAATCTTTTACAGTTAGAGAGAGAAAAAAATATTCCCCTTCCATAACAGGTCTCATGCTGCATGCTGGTCTGTGGCAGGGACACGGCTATAGGGAAGAAATGGAGTTTGGGGAGGCAATGGCTGGGAGAGGAAGCAGAGCTTTATCCTATAAATCCCCAAAGATTTAGGAGTTCCTGGGCAGGAATAAAACAATACCTCTTTGCTTTTTCTGAGGTCAAGGCCCTTTCTTATAACTCCATTAGGTACCCCACAGCTCCTCTCTGGACACAAGACCTGCCTTTTCAGCTAAAGGAGAACTGACCAGCAGCCCCTCCACTGATTCTTGCTGCCGGAGCCCAAAGACTATACATGCAGCCCCTGCCCAGTAAGCTCCCTGTCATCAGAGCTTGGACCATGCCATATAGCAGGGTGAGAATAAAGGGACGGACAGCCAGGAACTTGGAGAGGGGACACTTCGGGAGGGAGGGTGGCTTTTCAGGCAGCAAGAGCAGGTGCCACCTGATCTGAAGGACTCTGGGACTCCTGATGGGAGCCCACTCTCAACAGTCTACCTGGACAGTTCGGCTTTGGCTTCACTACCACACAACTTCTTCATTTTTAAGCAGTGGAGAATGTGGTCTGGACAGGAAATAACAGTAAGAGCAGCGAATGTGGGTGCGGGCAGCGTGCTATGTTAAATATGGGGTGGTAGGCCTGCATGCACGCTCCCTTTGAACCTGCTGGTCTCCACAGATTCATTTCCTCAGGTTAACCGGCCTTTACGGTGTTGGATGGGCTAAATGACAGCAAAGTCACCCAACAGCTCGAATGGCAGACGACTAAGGAAGGTCAGAGAAAAATGTGGACCCTGTCTTCATCTTCTAAGCAACAAAGAAACGACAGTCAGTCTTCTCCCCAGATAGTGTGCTGCTTCCTGTCATAAATGTAGCCTTGGGGACCTAGCAGCCGGTTTTTCGGGGAAATGTGGCAAGGCACAATGGCGGGAGGTTCTGGGCACCTCTGCTGGGACGACACCTGTGCCGGCTCCGCCACTTACAGCCACTACGACAGCAAGGGGAGGTTCTCTACGTTAGAAGAGGCTGAGTGTTCGCTAGAGCAGAGGGCTTATAGCAAAGCATACAAGGGGCACAAATGGGGCCACATTCAATAAGGATGCTTCTGGAGTTTTCTCTGACTGCCCCTTGCCTCTCCTTTGTCTTACATGCTGTTGTGCAAGGTGACCATCCATGAAGGCTGGGCCCAGGGACAGGTGCCAAGCTAGGCATGTGCCAAAGCACAGCTTTATAAAGCACAGATCTTTTCATGTGGGACCTGCTCTTGAAGGCAGATTCTGGATGGCTGTTAGGGAGCCAGGGTAGAAGGTGGGCAACGGGCAGAGCGGGTACCTTTACATGTACCCGTAGATTCTTCCTTTGACAGCTGCTGGAGCCACTGGCCTTGCAGGAGTTCTCTGTCCCACGGGCAGTACTCCCCTTCTACAGCAGGGGGAGCCAGACACCCACAAACACAGCATCAAGAACCCCACGTGGGGATAAACAAAGAGAGAATGGAAGGGAGGAAAGAGAACAGAGAAGGGTTATCTTCAGGTGCAAGACAAGAACATCCTGTCACTGTCTACACAGCCATCGAAGTCCACTGCCCAGAAGATACAAACACCATGGACTAGGAACACAGGCCCCAAGGGTTGGGGTGAATGTGTTGGTAGGTGTTTCTCCAGTTAAATTCCATCCCTGCAGGCTGGGTCTTGATGCTAGTTCCAGATGCAGGAAATTAAGTCTGCAGGGACGAAAGCATGGCTAAACCCTCCTGCAAAGGGTACAGACTTTGACCCTAAGCTGTGTCTGGGGCTAAATCCACCAAGCATATGAATCACCAGCTAGAGATAATGACGTCTGAAATGATACAAACAAAATACTTTTCCCCGGATGCCCTGTGAGCCCGAAGAACAGGGACGCGGGGGCAGCCCTGAGACTGAGCCAACCATGGTTCTGCAGACACGACAGGATGGAAAACTCAAGACACCAGCTTCCTGGCCCAGGGCCTGCCTCCTTCTTCCACAGATCTTACTCATTTCTCATCAGATGGAGGGAGAGAGGGTCAGGCTACCAAGGGCTGCCTCTGTTGGCCTCCCCCAGCCTGTCTTTGGAGGGAAAAGCACAGGAAAACTAGGTCTAGAGAAGCCCCTCAGGGGCCTGAGGAAGTACCTGGCCTCTGACCATTCACACTGGCATCATTAGGCAGCTTGGGGGAGGATGTCTTTCCTCTTGCCTGCCCTGCCTCACTAGGGTCTCTGAGTTAAACAGCTCTCAGGACCATCTCAGTACCGCGCACCCGGTCTGGGAAGGGCTCTGCATCTGGTTAGTACTCAGACCTTCCCTGGGCCAGACTGGGGATGGGGTCTGGGCCGCCAAGCACATGGAATTCCAGGAGGAGCAGAGGTAAGCAGAAGGGTGGCAGAGAAATCTAGTGCCAACTCGAGGAGGCCTGGAGCTGTCCCAAATTAATGCGCTCCTCTGACAATGGCTGGGATGGATGGCCCATGTCCTTCCCTTCCACCATGTGCCCTGGAAGAGCACAGCTGTGATATGACAGGCACCGCTGTCAGGGGAACTCAGGTCTCCACCTACCCTAGTTTCTTCCTCACCACCCACCAGACTTCTGGGCAGCCAGGGCAGGGAAAGAATGACCCTTTCTCTTACAGAGGCAAGAAAAGGAGGCTCACCAAGTTCTTCCTCATCACTTAAAGACACACACAGCCAGAGATAGGGGCAGAACTGAAACATTTCAAGTTCAAGGCGAGAACACTTCAGAGCCAACCAGACCAAGTGCTGGAACAGATGCTCCTTCTCAGGACACTCGTCCAAACACGTTACTACCTGCCATGAACTGAACTCTGTCTAGTGGGCTCCTAGCCCCTTCTCAGTGACAACAGCTCCGAGCAGAGTGAGAGTCAATGCTCTGCAGCTTCCAATATCCTGGACTCTGAGCCCAGGAGTCCTCCCCAAAGCAAATTTCTTTGCTTTATTAAAATAAATTTCTTTAACGGAAACTAAAGGAAAAAAAAGAGAAAATGAGGACAGGAGAATGAGTAACCTAATTTGGATGAAGTCTGTCTGTTGACCCTCTGCCTTCCACTTCCAATTTCTCCTCAGAATGTGCACAATGGACATTATTTCCACTGTCAATGGCCTCCTCTGCCCCATGAAACTAAGGTCAGAGAGAGGCAGGAGGATGATCTCTGGGACTGGGGGAGGCACATCTGTGTGTCAGACTCCAGTCCGTGTGCCACAGAAACCTTACTCAAGAACGGAACAGGCTGCCTCAGGGGTGGGACAGGGTCAGAGTTAGGAGAAGAGATTTTTTTTCTGACCTTCACTAGATTCTTCCTCTTCCTCCTCATATTCTTCCTCCTCCTCCTCTTCATATTCCTCCTCCTCCTCTTCATTCCCAGGGCCGTAGCTCTTTGAGGCCTCTAGTTCCTCTTCACTCTTTCCTTTCAGAAGAGCATGGATCCTCACAGCCTCCTTCCAAGGAACACCGCCCAGATCTGAGGGGGGCAGAGGGGGCTCCTCTTCCTCTTCCTCCTCCTCTTCCTCCATCTCAGACTCAGAACTGCTATGGGGGAAACAACCACACAACCGAAGTGAGGAGACAGTTAAAAGTCACAACCAGAGGCAAACTGTCCCAGCAAAGCAACTGCTGAGCAGGAAGGGGGAAAGAACAGGCATGGAGGGGTGCAGCATGCTTCCCCGCCCAGGTAAGACACATGAGGGGAAGGAGAGTGAGTAGTGGGCAGAGAAAACACACATGTATGAGTAACCCTGACATAAAGCCACATGAGCCAACAGCCCAGTCTGGTAGGGTGCTCTGTGAACAGCAACTCCACCAAGTTTAGTCTTATAGGCCCTCAGAGACAGTAGGGGCACAGGCTCATTTTGACATGAACCCATGACCCCAGGGAATCAAGAATGGAGAGAAAGTGTCCTTTCATCGTGACCTACTGTTTGGTTTAAATAAATTTTTATTTATTGAGGACCTCAATTCTGCTTGACTCAGGCGGGTTGGAAGGCTCTCGTGGGAACCACGGTGAGAACGAGCTGCTTCCAGGAGGCCTGAACTGAAGTCTTAGCCACAGATGGGCCAGCCGTCAAGGTGCGTGTGCTGGAGCGAAGGCCATGTGTTCAGTTCCACAGTGTTCCCAGTGTCCCCCTGACGTGACATGCCCGGAGGACGATACCATGGGGAACACGCAGTTAACAAGGCAGCAAAGGCATCGTCCGCTGAAGTTACAGAACAGGGACTATGGGGAGGGTGTGGAAACAAACATCGCATCCCTGAGGTGATCACCCTTAACCACCAGCCTCCTTTTCCACCACCATTCTCCCTTGACGACACGCAGCCTAGAGCTCAGCTGGAAAAGGGAAGCAGCACTAAATGCTGTGAGACACTAGCTGTGACTTATGCAAGCCCAAACCCCGGACCTCCGCCCTCACAGCCATGGCTCCGGAGCATCTGTACCCTCCTCCCCAGCTGGCAGAGTGAGCTGTCAACAGGTGGTACAAGAATAAAATTCAATGCCCTACCACGGGGCTGTAGAGCAGGAGAAAAACCTCAAACATCACCACACAAATGAAGCTCCTCAGACCTATTTCACGGTCCGATAATTTCCCAAGTCTTTTTCAGGAGAGGCTCTGCCCTCAGTGAGAAATGTGTAGTTGACTGGGCTGGGGGAAATGTGTTATGGGCCAACCTCTGGCACAAGAAAGCTCCAAACCCCAGAGGCATCGCACATGAGGCTTAGGTCCGGTCCCATCTTCCTGTGATGGTGGACTGCTCTCTCCCTGCCTGGAGTGGAGCAGTGCACGTGGAGAGTGAATCAGTGAATACAGTGTGATAAGGTCGACGATACCCCATCCCTAGCACTATTCATACCCGTGCAGGAAAGAATTTCACCTTGCTTAAAGAGATGGTCTGGCCTTTGTCTTGGGGCCTAGGAGGTCAACTCTAAGCCCCTGGGAGGTCCTGCCTGATGGGAATGTTTTTATTTCCCTGGAATCCTGGGGTCATGGTGACAGTCTAATAATGTGATTTAGGGGGAGGGCTGACCACATCCAAAAGACCAATGATTTAGGGTGGAGGCTTGAGTCATGCGGTATTAGTTGGCCTGGAGACCGAAATCAATCACATCACGTAGAAAATCAGTCTATCAATGCCTAGGTAATGGAGCCCCAATAAATCTCTGAATATCAAGGCTTGGGTGAGTAATAACTACACGGGCTTTGTCACACATTAATACCAAGAAAGTAACATGGCCCTGACTCCACAGGGAGAGGATGATGGGAGCTCCATGTCTGTACTTTCTTGGACTCTGCTCTGTGCACCTCTTCACCTGGCTGATTTCAATCAGTATCCTTCCCTGTAATTAAACCATAACCATGAGTATAAGCCTTTTGGTGAGTTCTGGGCATCCTCCTAACGAATTAATGAACTCGAGGGTGGTTTTGGGAATGCCCATACTTTGGGCCAGGTCAGAAGGGAGGGCAGTCCAGGAGGCTGTGTGCCCGTGACTTCTCAGGTAGCTGATTCTCACAGGCCTACACTGGCTCTGCTCCTCACCAGCTGTATGACTTTGAGCTGATTACAGTTGAGCTTCAGCATCCTCATCAGTAAGGTGGGTATGTTAATACCAAGAAATGTTGTGAAGGTCAGGCACTTTCCTGATTTTCATTTGTGTTACACTCTGGGATTCCGGTTATTCACATATCTGTTTACTCATTTACATGTTCCTTCTTCATTCAATGAACATTTTTGAGTATCTATTAAAGTCCACCCAGTAGGTACAAAAATAGAGTCCGTTCCTTACTGCAAGCATCTCCCTTTAGTGAATGCTACTTTGTTCACTCATTCATTCACCACCCCCTCGAAAACTTACTGAGCATCTTCTACTTGTAATGCATTTCCTAGACACTACAGAGGATACAAGAGTAACATAGAAAAGATCCTCATTCTTCAGGGGAGATAAGATGCAAACATGGCAATGATAAAAGAAGGTACAACATAACTGTAGTGGGATGGAGGGTTGAGAGGAGGTAGTTTAAGGTGAGTAAATGTAAGAATTTGGGCCACGGAAAGCTTGGCATCTGGATTTTGACTCTTTTTCATGACTTACTTAGGTATTATTTTTGCCTTACTTTGGTGTTTTCACTTGCTTACTTTCTTACTACTTAACAACATGTAACCCAATGCAGATCACCTAACATCTTTCCAACACGAAATAAGGATAAGAATGCCTCCTATGCTCATCTTAAATCTTATGTAAATATATTAAAACTTCACGTGGGCAGAAGGCAGGCCAGCTTGTCCTTCCTTCAGAGCCAGGCACACAAGGTTACCCCAGGAGTCAGCAGACTCAAGGGGACCTCACTGCAGCTTTCCTGCTCCTTGTACCAGGCCTTGTCATGAGGGTGGCAGCACTGGGCTCCATAATGAGGCAATGGGGCCTCACTTACAGCTCTGAGTGCCACATTGGCTAGTTTTATGATAGCTCAAGGACCACAGGAAAATAGCAAGTGAGGCACAGAACATTAAAAATCAGGTGGAAAGGCCAACCCTTGCCTCTCTTCAAAAGCTACCAGCTCTCAGTCCATTTCTGAGAAGCCTGGCTATACTGCTTCTGGAAATCTGAGATAGACAAACCAGCCTTGCTACTTTGTGAAGCACAGATAGATGGACCCGTGTTGCCAACTGTTCCTTCCTAGGCCATCATCTCCCTGGAACCTTGGAGCCATCCTCTGATTCTCACTAGGCTCCTTATGTCATACAAGATTCATAGCACCAATTCAGTAGGCACAGTCTACATTTTCTGGCTGTCTCCAGTGTCTGAATTTCTGGGTCTGGACTTTGAAAAGGCTAGGAGGAAGGGAGAAGAGGAATGTATAGTAAGGCAGACCACTCCTCACCACTTGGATGTCAGCCTAGAAACTTTTTAAGTGGGGAGAATTGCTACACCAGAACAAAATACAACATGGTCAACCAACTTCTCTGTCCTTTTGGGAAGAGAGGGTGACCTCTCAATTTATAGCTTCCTAGCAGAGATGAGGGCCAGAAAATGCAGTCCTCGAGATCAGCATTCCATCCTGACAGGTGTCTGTTTCTGCATTTGAAATGATCGATTGCTTTGTGTGACTGTTCAATGTGGGTGAGCCCCCCCTGGACTGCATGCTCTCTGAGAGGAGGGACAGGTCTGCTCGGCTCAATGCAGGGCTTACCACGGGGCCTTGCACAGTCCAAACAGGCAAAGCCAGGGCAAGCTGCTGCCTAAATTCACAGGTGTCCTGGAGATGAGACCTCTGAAGTCCATCAGTAGGAGCAGACCCTTTCAGTTAGAAGGACATCTTGCAAAAATATTCCCTCCTATGATACTTACCCAATCCCTGATCTTAAAGCACTTTCCCTGAGTTTCTTCTCATTGAGGCTATGATGGAGCCTGGAAGGAGGAAGCCAGACCAGCAGGCATGTGGACTAGATTCTAAAAAATAAGATTTGCTCCACACTTAAATGCACCAAGTGGAGATTCTGCCATGCCACAAGGGAAGGGCCAAGGATGGTAACAGTGATGGTGAACGCTCCCTGGGCTCTAAGAGGTGCCATGTGGCAAAAAGCACTTCACTTGAATTAGGTCATTTAATTACCCATTAACTCTAGGACACGATAATTCTAGGACTCTGGGACATATTAATATCCCCATTGTCACAAATGAGGCCAGTGAAGCTTAAAGAGGTTGGATCATTGGGGTGAGAGGTCAAGATTCCCACCAACGTCCACACCCTTGTCACACTGTGCCCTCTTGGATGGTTCACCAAGAACCCAAGAGTTCTTCAGGCACTAGCAGCTGTCAGGGTGGCAAACCCAGGAAAAAGACCATGACTGTCTCCTGCCTGCCTGGGTCCAACTTCAGAAAGTGGAGACTGGAAATCTGGGCAGGCCCTATGGTGACTGAGGCAGACTGCTGTGCAAAATACCACTTGAAGTTCTCGGGTAGTTTTCAAGGGAAAATAGGAAATCATGGCTTTCATTTTTAAATGAATCCACTCTAGATATCAGAGCGCCCACTCCTAGATCTCATCCCCTCTGACGACTCTGTAAACACTCCACCGCTTGGCACACTGCTGGAGAAGTTGCATGCCATGCAATGGTGGCATGATGGAAACTTAATCCGTGCTGAAAGCAGCATCCTGCTCAGCGACGGTTCCCATTACTGCCTCTGCTGGAGAAGCAGTGAGAGAGAGAGAGAGGACCAGTGGGGAAGGGGTGAGTTGAGAGAGGACCAGTCAGGAATTTCCACTTATTTATGGTCAGTCTTGAAGAAGGGGCTTCTCCTTATTGCGTTACTCTGATGAAGGGCCAAGCCTCTTCCATCACAAAACTAGCCATCATAAAACTAGCCCATCACGGACTTTTGGGGAGTCCTCTGTTACCTGGCTGCCCCATCTGGAAAGGGCACCTGTTTGCTCTAGCCCTCAGACTTGAGGACCTCCCCAGACGGGCGTCGCCCATGCCATCTTCATCGCCTGGGGTGAAGTTGCCCAGCAACTAAAATAATAAAGCAAGTTTTCGGGGTGCCTGGGTGGCCTAGTCCATTAGGCATCTGCCTTAGGCTCAGGTCACGATCTAGGGTCCTGGGATCGAGCCCCACATTGGGCTCTCTGCTCAGCAGGGAGGCTATTTCTTCCTCTTTCTCCCCCTTTCTCTCTCTCTCTCGAATAAATAAATAATATCTTAAACAAACAAACAAACAAAACCCGTAGTTTTCTTTTTTGGGACTGTCATTTTTGTTCTGTTACCTTCTCGATGAATGGCAAAGTGTTAAGCCCATGGTAGGTGTCCAAGAAATACTTACTGGAATCTCTGAATTACGTCCCATGGGTTGTAATTCTTACTGGCTAATGAGATGGAGAGACAGGGAACTGCATGGAAAGGGGGAGATCAGCAGGCAGTAGGGAAAACAGGAAAAATCCTGGATTTGGATCCAGGAAGTGTGAGTCTGAGTCTTAGTCAACCCTCGATCCTAGTATTAGTCACCAGCAGTCTCTGTAATTATAGAGTGATAAGATGTATGCTCTGGCCTACTTCACAGGACTTTTGCAAGGATGACCAAGTGAGGTGATAGATACAGAAGTCCTCTGGAAACGGTCCAGCACCATGCAAAGGGGTAATAAAGGCAACTGCCATCGATGGGCATGCCATGTACCGTTTCCAACGCTTCTTACTATTTAACCCTCACAGCCACTGTGTGAGGCAAGTCCTAGTACTGCCTTCATTGCACAGATGAGGAAATGGAGGCACAGAGAGGTTACATGACTTGCCTAGTGTCACACAGCTGGTAGGTGGCACCCAGGTCCCATGCCGAGGATACAGTGCTGCCTCCCCACGTAGAAGGGTACATTCATCTGGGGAAGGGGCTGCCAGGACAAACCACAAGCAGGAAGCAGCACACAAGAAAACGGGCTGCAGCCTCTGGGCACAGGCTGACCTGCTGGCCACGTCTTCCTCTGCACCTTTGTCCAGCACGCTGCTCAGGTTGTGCTCGGCCTGCGTCTCCTCGGGCACCTCCTCCAGCTCCTCAGCCTGTTTCACAGAAAGGCGGTAGTTCTCCAGCTCAATCCGTTCAGGAGTGCCCCTGAGTCTCTTGGCAATGCTAGGCTCTTCCAGACCATTCACACTTGAACCTGTAAGACAAGCAAAGTGGCAAAGTTCCATGACAAGTGATGGGAAATGACCACAGGCGGTGGGGGATGGAGGGTGCTTGGGGGAGGGAGGAGGCACCAACAGAAGGATATCTAAGCATCCAAGGCAGTCATTGCTCATTTCAGTGAAAGGAGGAACGGGGGCCAGACAAGGGGGGTCGATGAAGTCACACAGGCCAGGAAAGGACTGCAGGGTGAGAGCGGCAACCCTTCCCTGAGCAGGAGAAACAGGAAGACAGCACATCTGTCCCGAGATGACTGCCCCGGTCATGCCCCGAGATGGCTGCTCCAGGCTGCCTCTCCTCCCTCAGCTCCAAACCCATGCACAGCGGAGGGAAGAGGTGATGGTGACAGGGGAGGAGGAGGAAAGGGGACTTGGTTTGGACCCTAAGGAGGAGCTTCTCACTGACCACGCCCACCTCAGCTTCCACTGAGAAGGGGGGTGTCCTGCCAGCTGCCCACCCCCTGATGACCCAGGACCCAGTCAAGGCTCATGCACTGCTTCTGGCTGATCCATGGAGGCATCCGGGCTAGCTGCTTGCAGAACTGGTGGGTTTGTCTGTCTCCTTGTGATTAGATTCATGGTAAACACTTCCCATCTAGGAAGAACACCATGTGGGTGACGCTGTGCCCCTTCCACTGCACACAGGAGGAATATGGTCGGGTTGCCTCATTCTTCTTTAAACTCCCCCCCCCCATATTTATTTATTTATTTTTGAGAGAGAGAGAGACAGAGACAGAGACAGAGAGAAAGAGAGAGTACAAGGGACAGAGGGAGAAGCAGGCTCCCCACTGAACAAGGAGCCGGATGTGAGGCTCAATCCCAAGACCCCGAGATCATGACCTGAACCAAAGGCAGACGCTTAATGACTGAGCCACCCAGGCACCCAGGTTGTCTCATTCTTGGTGACATCAGCTTGACTGCTTGGTTAAAGTGGTGCCCAACCATCCTTCTGTTGTAAAGAGGTATTTTCCCCTTTTGTAATTAATAAGTAATCCATGGAGTGATACATAGAAACCATGGGACTATCCTACCCCACTATCCTTCCACCCAGGGGTTTTAGTACCCATTGATGAATAGGGATTTTAAAAATTGTATCATTCCTTCTCCATTGTCATTCTTTGTAAAGAACTTTTCCCATTTCTTTTTTTTGAGTATCAACATAACTTATGGATTTTGAGAAACTTAAGTACTGTATCTGCCGTGTTTTCTTCATCTCCTTTAATCTGGAAATTTCCCTGTCTCCCTCCTCATTAACGTCTTCATCATTTTTTTTATTATGTTCAGTTAGCCAGCATATAGCAGTACATTAGTTTTTGATGTGTTCAACGATTCATTAGTTGCATATAACACCCAGTGCTCATCACAACATGTGCCCTCCTTAATACCCACCATTATTTTTTTTGATGTGTCTTTTTATCCCAGATTGGGTCAGAAGAGGCCCACTGTATTTATTCTTTACTGTATATCTTCACTGTAATTTGACGTAGGCTTATATTTAGCTCCAGACAAATCCAGGCTAGACACCTGTGACCACCAGTGACCTGAAGGATCTTAAGAAAATTATGTAACTTCCAAGAGCTCATTTCCTGATCTATAAATGAGGACAACCCTCAACTTCTAGATTATTATGAATACGGAATGGAATTATATACACATATACATAAGTACATGTGTATGCCGACTCCACATGCGTCCAAACCCATCATCTTCCTCTTCTACTTAAACGCTGCACTTGGGCAGTATCCAGCAAATACAGGTTAAGTGCTATAACTGATGTCCAGTAACATTCATAGCACTGGTTTGTGTGTATTTTTGTGCAGGTAGGTTGTGTCCATTTGCTCTGGATTGCGAGCAAGAGTTACTTGACAAAGATGGGAAGGGAGTTCTGGGCAGAGGGAACAGTGACAGTTAAGGTACAATGGCCTATAATGGCAGGTTGGTATTATTAGATCTTCCAGTGGCAGTATTCTTAACGTGGTAGGGAAGAGGAAGAGACTGGGGTGGGAATAGAGCCCACATGGCCTTTAGTGACATTCTAAGCTCTAAGAGATGACACTGGGCTTTGGCAGGTGACATCATACCGACCTGGTGTTGGGTGACAGATGGGCTATCAGGGGAAAGCCAGAATCTCTGTAATGTAGGACTAAAGGAAAGCTGTGGGACTACTGAGTTAGTAATTTTTGTGACATGACAGGTATACAGAAAATCTTCTGGAAGCCTGGCACTTTTGTTGTGTACAATGTTCTGGACCTCTCTCTATTGTCATTAGAAAGAACTTTCTATGTGTCCAGGCAGTCACGGAATAAAGTCTTAGCATATATGTCAGATTTATCTGGATCTTCCACCAAATAACATCTTTCAAATTTACTAGACAGCCTTTACTATGAAGCAAGACCCAGGGCACATTCATCTACGAAACTTCTAATGATGGGGTCATGGCATGAATCCTTGGGCTCCCTAGGGCCCTGTGCAATGCCCACCTGTCCTAGTTTTTATAAACTCCATTGGGACATTTTACACATCCCTGGTCCATTCTTCATTGTGGCTCTCAGGGCCCCTGAAGTATAAGCTATGATGCAGGATCAGGGCATCTGGAAGAATAGGTAGGGAGGCAAGGGAGCACAGCAGGTAGAAATCCCCCACATCTGGCCCCCAGCTCTACATGCATCAGTTTGTCGTTTCCAAACAGCCATCTCCCTGTTGTCTCTTGCTCCTTCCCCTCAGCAAAACCCAGCATGATAAACAGGAGAAGGCTAAGGATCCCCTGACTAGAGTATCATTTGATATTTTCCTTCCCGTCATGTATTTTTGACAAATGCCCTTAAATAGAAAGCAAATAAGAAAGTGAAGTAAATGTGAAGCCACTACCCAAGTATAAAGTTTTGGGGAACTCCACAGATAAAGAGTAAAAACCAGTATTTCTTTTAGCTAGGAAAAGAAGAACAGAACAAGAATGACCACTTCAGGGAAACAAACAACTAACACTCATCAATTCAGATACAAGCGATTTCAAGGTAGAGTGAACAAACATACTCACGGAGAGAAACACTCCAGAAGTGACGCCTGTTTTTAGCGGGTAAAAACCATTCTGTTTGCCAGGAATTCAACTAGAACCTTGGGAAACAAAGCAGATTTAAAACACTCTCTACTCTTAAAGAGCTGTAGGCTAATCACAGAAGAGACAGTCCCATGCAGGAGTCTTTGCAGTATGCTGTATCCCGTACCAGCTCATGCTGCACAGTGGAACCATGGGAGCGCCTAAGAGGGCGCTCCACCCCCCAGGGGAGTCAAGAAAGACTTTCTGGAGGAATATGGTGTCAGCCTAACCAGTTTAAAGAAAATTCAATGAGCGAGGTAGTAGTTTGCAAATGAAGTAACTGAAATTCAGAGACATTAAGCGACCTGCCCAAGGTCACAAAGCTAGTGGGCAGTAGAGCCAAGATCTGAATCCAAGGAGGGCAGCATTAATTCAGAAGACTACCATGCTGTTCCTGGATTTATGATGTGAAGAGAAGAAAAGGAAAGAGTGTTTCCACACAGTCCTGTTCTGCTTTCCCGTTTGGGACTCCTCACCGTTATCTCTTCCCCACTATAATTTTCAAGATGAGGGACACAGAACTACATGAAAGCATCTTAGAGCACAGGATCTGGCATTTGCAATGACATTCTGTCCTCCTTCCAGAGTTATTTCTCTGGGGTTTCTATAAGCTCTGTGGACTAATAGATAATCAAGTAACAGAACTTGGCAGACCAAACGCAGAGTTTGGGGCTTTGGGGAGGGGAAATGTTGACTTAATTCTGGGCTTGGCCACAATCAACAAAAGTGAAACGAGAGGCTCTCAGAACTATTCAGATCATTCATACATCAGTCCCACAGAGAAAGGATGCTTTTTCATGAAAACTATTAGAAGGGTCCCACTGGAGAATTGGTTAAGAACTGAGATGGAAGGAAGAATGTTGCATCACCGTTCCAGTCTTCCTTTGCCCGCTGGGTCCACGTCCACATGGAGCTAGACACACCCAGAGCTTTGAGCAACATGGGCATGACATAACATCTCCCTGAGGGCCAAGGCCCCAGGGAGTTCTGTTTTCCCAAAGGGAATGTGGCACTTCAGAAGATACTTGGCAAGTATCCAAAATTCACCAACTGCCAAAATATGCTTAACATTCCTAGCCCATAACCTCAAAACACCACAGGGATTAAAAAAAAAAAAAAAATCAACAAAAGCAGCATGTTTGGTTCTCTGTGATATGCAAGGGGCTACGTACTACATTAACCAGGTGGCAATGATAAACTACGGTATCAAAGGCAGAGTGGAGGGTGCCCCGGCAGTGGCTGTGACAGTGACAGACACAGGACCTCCCCCTCTCTATGAAGAGAAGGGCACGTGGAAGCAAAGGCTATCGGAGCGCAGCTGTAAAAATAGCTGACAGATGTGGGTTTGGCAAGTTAGAGGAAAAGCAGTGGAGTCGGGCCGCCTGGCCAGGGCCCACCTGGCCTCCACTTCACACGCTTCAGCGCAACAGCAACTACATGAGGACTTTCCAGCTCAACGTGGATGAAAGTTTTGAAATGATTTCCAAGGCCGTGTCCACACTAAGTCAGATCTCAGGTCACAGGAGTCCAATTCCAGCTTCACACATACCAGAAGGAAACGGCTCCCAGGATCTGGGTCGTATCCTAAATAGGAAAAAGGCTCTGGGCCTGACCTCAGGGCTCTGTTTTGGAACAGTCACTGCCAGCACGAGGTCCATACATCATCCCGAAAGAAGTATTTTCCCTAACAGAACAACCTGCTCTCAGCTGATGTGCAAGAGCTGCCAAAAGCCGTTGTTTGTGTCTGTCCAATTCCTGAAGGGATGTGAGGGACGTGGATGACACTGGGAGGCGGGCTCTCCCAGTCCTTCCCCTCCCCAAAGAAGGGTCTCTTCTTCCCCCTTTCCCTCCTGCGGTGGTGGCCAGCAGCCCAGCACACCGAAGGACTTCAAGTGATTGTGAAGGATGTTAGCTAAGAGACTGGAACATCTGAGGCTTCTCTCCTTGCGCGATATTCATGTCTGGCCTGTTTCCCGTTCTTTCTTCCTTTCCTTTTCTATAAGCTTGGGAAAGCTTGAATAAAATCTGAAAGTCTAAAAAGGACTTAAGGAAAAGGCACAGTGAACTGAAATTGAGGATGGATTTTCATCACATTTCCCACACCCGTAAGCTGAATGGATGCCTGGATTCATTCACTCAACTGTACATTAACCAATTATTTATGGAATAGCTATTTCCAGCCAGGCACTGTGCTAGGCACTTGGGTGTACATCAGGCAACACAGGCAAGATTTCTGCCTCGAGGAGCCTGCCCTCAGATGGACTATGGGTGTCACCTATCTGCTGGGAGAGACCAGTGACCCAGGGTATCAAAAGGTGTCAACTGTGGCCATGTTCTAATAAGAGATGGCCCTGTGACTTGAAATGATTGGCACCATTTGAGGAGAAAAGCACTCTTTGCCATTTTGGAATACAGAGATTCTCCCTTGAAGATTGCTCATTTTTACTTCTGATTCCCTGAACAAGTTATTGGATATTTTTGTTGCGATTTCTTTTTTAAGAAGGATGAACTAAAGTAATTTCAGATGGCCTCCTCACACTTCTGTGCAAAGCCTGTCCTGTCCATGATCTTGCACAAAAGAAAGCAACAAACCATGAACTAGGTCTGAGTTACAAGGTCTCAAGGAGGTGTTAAGGAAGATGAATTACCAGGCTGGCAGTATAAATAAAAATTCCTGGACCCACTGCAAAACTGGTCAAAGTGACTTTTATGTTGCCTTGTTCACCTGTTCACTGGTCTCAGAAACATTCACAAAATCACCCTGGGAAATTAGCATACCCCTCCTCACATAGAACCCTAATCCTTACAAGGCTATGAGGGGGAATTCGTATCTTAATTATGTTTTCTCCCTGCTCTTGTTAGAAACAATACTGAAACTATATTCTCCCATGCTTCTTCATCCACTGGGAAAGAAGGATGAAGCCATTTGAAGTGGTGGCTAGTCTAAAACAGAACCACCACCGTCCAGCCCAGACACGTTTTCCTATGTGGGACAAAGCCTGGGTCTTGGGCCCTGCTTCCTTTTGGAATGTATTAGGCTGCAGTTGGACCCTGGCAACTTGAGCCAGGCTGGTCATAATTAGAAGTCACCGTGGATATTAACCCACTCCTTCCATCTTGTTTTGAGCTATAGTTCCTATATGTGTTCTTGCTTAGTGGCCTGAAAGGCAGGCAGATCACGCACCATGCCAATTCAGTGTCATCCTGGCTTAGAAACAGAAAATAACGGAATTGGTCACCTGCCTCAGGGACATCCTCACTGCTCGATCTGGCACCTGTGAGAGGATCAGGAGGTCACTCCCAGCCTGGAACCCAGTCTAGGGAGTAAAGATTTACTAGGGCTGATAAAAGGCCTTTCTTTGCATGTTTGCTGGTGCCTGGAACTACCAGTTTGGGCTCTTTCCCTCTTTAGCCCCTCAGGTCATTTGCCTTAGCAGACCCTGCTTGACTGGGTTCACAGTTTTTTATACCTTTTACAGAGATTTCTCATTCTGAGGAGGCACTAACCATTCTGTAAGTGCCACAGCTGTCCATGGAAAGGGATCCCCTTGCTTGGAGACCAAAGAAAGGAGTGTCCAAGCCACTCTTAGGACAAGGGGTCTTCTGCCTGTAAACACTCACCCCCCGATAGACTCTCCTTTGGCTTCCTGCTGGCAGGGAAGAGGAGTTCACAGAATCTGCCTGTGGAGCAGGTGATGGAGGAATAAAGAGAGTTGCCTGTGTCAAGCACCAGGACAGCTATGCTGCACACACTGGCAGTGCCTGTCACATCACGCTAGCCAGTCACCGTTGTTACCACTATGACGCCTGAGTCTCTGTGATGGTAAGTAACATGCTCAAAGGTTCAAAGGAGGCAGACCCAAGATTAAACCCAGGGCTCTATTATTCCAAAGCTTGAGCTCTTTCCACTAAACCACGTGGGACGGAACTGTTAATTGCCCCTTACTCATGAACAATTTATTCTTCATTTGGGGTAACTGTATTTTTATGTGGGGCACAGAAAGTAGGTTATGTGGATTCAAGGGGAAGCTCAGTTGCTTTGGAGATATTTAATGACCAAGAGTTGGGAAATTTTGTGCTAAATATTACACAACAAAAGCCAATAAGGGAAAAACCCAATAAGGAACAAATCAAAACAGCACCAGAGAAAACCACCCACATGAGAATGGGGACTCTTGCAGACTGGGACAGTCTCTCAGGAATGCTGAGGGCACTGCCCTCCCTTTAGCAGGGTACTGAGCAGCCCTTTCTCCACCGTCCATAATCTCTGCTCTTGATCTGTGTGATCCCATGAGACTTTTACCCTTAAGTTCATTTACTAATGTTAAATTATTCTTCCCACTACTATTATGGTATGTTCCAAAGGCACCTTTTTGGCAGATGGAAATCCTGGTACATCTGGCCAAGGCAAAGGGGTTTATTTTAAAGTACATACCCTACTCTTTATGACAAAAGTTCTTACCAGTGCATCATGTAGCTCTCCTCTAACAATGTATTTTTCATGTGTTGTACTATCTCACAGATGAAACTCGACTTGCTCCTTCATAATCAGTGGGTCACCTTACTAACTGGTGACCTCTTGGGTGTTGGGAAGTTGTGGGCATTTCTAAAGCACAGGGCTCTGGCTGTTTTTTCTCTGAAGTCTCAGGAGAGCTGTGCTCTAGCAATATTCTACCTTCCTTCTCTGGCTGCCCACCTTCGCATTCCTGAGGGTGAAATCTCAGAAGGGTTAAATGTTGTGCAATGGGCCTTGAGAAAAATATTTTAACCTATTAGTTTATATACGTGCTTTATAACCCAGGAGATTCTGTATAGTTAAGTATATATAAGCTGTGAAATCAATCCCGCTGTGGGGCTGACCTCTGAAATCCTGAGAGACAGGTAAAGAGAAGGATGGTTCAACAAGGGAAGCTAAGACCATCCCTTCTCTCCTACTTCTGCCTATTGCTTCCCAATTCTGCCTATAGGCTCTACTTCTGTCCTCCTGAAGGACTCTTTCATGTATCTATCTCCTGTTCACTGGTCTGAATGCATCCCCAAACCAGAGGCTCTGTTACAGAGGGGAATTATTCCAGTCATCTTTGTGTTTCTGGTGCCTATGGGTATGTCAATAACATGTTTTGAAAAAATGACCAGCATAAAAGGCCTAAACTAGAGTATCACACTATAAATTAGGAAGTTAGTTAAATGTATGTCTGTTTCCTCAACCTAATGCAGAAACTTTAAGGCCTCTGTTTCCCAAGCAGCTGGATGCTGTGCAAGGTCCCACGAACAAACAAGAGATAGAACCAGTGAAAGGGTAAGTGTGTAAGACAGCAACTCTTCCCTCAGCACCAGAGAAAGAGAAATTCCTACAAGGTTGCCAATGTCTTAGAAGACCACGTGTTAAGGCTGTTTAAAGAGTCTACCTCAAAGAATCTGATGTCCAAAAGTGATGGCTGCACTTCCCAGTAGAGAGTGGTCTAGTTCTAGGCAGCAGCCTGCTTACCAGAAGAGCAGACCTAAGAATAAGAGGTAGAGAGGAGAGTTGGAAGGCGAGAAGGACCACGAGTTTGCAGGTGGGGCATTCCAAACTGGTGTGCTTTCCCCAAGATGCCAGCTTGAAATTCCAGTCCCTCCTCCTCTCCAGAGCACAGTGCCAGAGCCCTTCAGGCAAGACTGTGTCCAAAGCTGGCTCCGAGGCGGCCTACACATGGCCAACTGCTCAGCCAGGGAAGTGATTTTCAACTTCCCGGGGCTCTATCATCAGGACTATCAGTAAGGACAAAACCACATCCCCAAAAAAGCCTCTCTCAAATAGGTTCCTCCTTAAGGACACAAAACCTCATACACAGCATTTTCTTAGCTAGCTGAAAATACATTTTTGGAAAGGAACTAAAATCCCCTCCAGCAATGCCTGCAACTACCACTTGATACTCATATCTACAACAGTTACATCTTTCTTTTCATCTGTTTGAAGGTCACAGAGACTTGGCCTGGAAAACATTCATGCCTGGGGACAGAGGCCATAGAAGGCTAATGGAATAGGGGCACCGAGCACTGAGCCAGTGCTCAGAGAGGCTCAGAGAGCCCCTACTAATGACCAGTGCTCTCTGGTTACCCATAAAATGCCCATCCATGCACTGATTCCTAGAAGAAATTAGACCCCCTCTTCTCATATCTTCTGCGAAAGGGTCACAATATAGTACTGAGGCCTGTGGCGGGAGAGGGGGGCAGGGATTGTGGGTCAAAGCAGCACAGATGCAGACATGCCTAAGGACCATGTATAACCCTAGTTCTGTCTAAGATAAGGCTGACTTTTGGGTTAGATGTTCAAAATTTAGTTCCAAATGAAAACCCTATCTAGGATTGTTTTTACTTTTGTTACTATAGTGAAGAGCCCCCAGGGTATCATGGAATTAGTAGGTGACTTCACACCCCATCCATGCAGGCTGAGAAAAAAGCAATGCCAAATTTAGCCAAGCACTTGCAGAGTCTTAACAATACTTCACAAAACCTGGCATTTGGTGCAGGTCAACTCCCCCCAGACCATTCTGCTGAAGACTAGAGAGAGCCAAGCCCTTCTTATTGTTCTGTTCCCCTAAGCCTCTGTCAGTTAGAACACAACCCAGTGGACCTTCTTGTGCTAACCCCAAAGGATGCACAGACCAGAGCAGGAGACCATTAGTCAGTCAGTGAGTCGAAAACAGTCCTAACTCACTTTCTCACTCTTACTCCAGAATTTTCTGGGATCCCTACCAAAGATAATAATATTTGATGTTCCTGTAATGCTTTTGAATAAAAAAGTTTCTATATATTTTAGCTTATTTGAGATTCACAACAATCTTATGGAGAGAAAAAGGCTGCATTTTTTTCATTTTATAATTTTGTAAGTTAGGGAAATGGAGACTCAGAGAGGTTAATGACCAAAGATGATAAGGATAACAGGCTGCAGACTTGGAACTCAAATTAGCATCTTCTGTTTTTAAAAACTCTGCTTGTTCCACTTAGACCCAGGCCAATGCTCTGAGGCTATGGTCTCCACAGAAGGATGAGTACATTCTGAGGGTGCAGGACAATTAATTCACTGGGGAAGAGAAGAGAAACACTAGATTTTCATTCTTAATTTTTTACTCTGCTTTCTACAATGTCTTGTAAATGTCCAGTAGCACATGCTGGATTAGTGGGGTACCCTCATGTAAATAAGTACACTGTTGGGACATAGGTGCCCATGATTTTCACAGGGGGAGGCAGTAAGGTTTAGAGGCACTCCTGTAAGGCTCCAACATAGTTCTGTATCACTTTCATTATTCTCACTCACTCTCTTTCCTGATCTCTTACTGGAAACAATAAAGTTGACGTTAATTGCATGTCAGTGTCACACCCTTTTTTCCTCAGGGATGATTTAGCAATGGCTGGAGACAGCTTTGGTCATCATACCCTCGAGAGGGGGCGTGTTCTGACATCTAATGGGAAGAGGCCAGGTATATTGCCAAATATCCCACAATACACAAGCCAGCCTTCCACAACGAAGAGTTACCCAGCCCCAAATTTCAACACTGATGAGCCTGAAAGGCACTGGCCCAGAAGTTACATTAAACTCTCCCTAATCTCTCATTAACAGGTCAACCAATCCACCAAATATTCTGACTGTGGCTTGATTTGGACAGGGTGCATGTAGAACACAGACTAGTGAGCTCATGAATCTTCATGTCTGCTGCCAAGGGAAGACATCTTGACCAATGGAAGTGTAATACATGAAGAACCAATGGAGAACTGCCATGCTGAATAGACAGCTCTTGGCATGCTGCCCACAGAAAGGGAATTGAAGGAAGATGTTCAGATACTGAGTGAGGAGCTTGTTCCAATGGCCCACACTGAGCAGAGGTACCATAAGTCATTGCATGAGACTTCTGGACTTTTCATCTTATGGAACAACTCCACTTACAAGCTGACCCCGCTCACCCTTGGCAATGCCCCTCAAAGACAACCTACAGATACCGGCCCCCCCAACCCACACTTGTCTTGGGTGTGAATCCTACTATCAGGCTGAAGTAGAATTGAAGGAGACCAAAAAATGCATTTGATTAACTCTTCCATTCACCTACTTTCCCCAGCTGAATATAGCAGCCTGCTGATAGCTGGAATAGCCCTGTGACACATTATGGGTAGACCTCTCACTAAACCCAGGGAAAAAACTAGACTTGAAGACACAAGTGGAAAAACTCACCTTTTTTCTCTTTTTTCCCACTTACCCAAAACATCCTATCTACGAGCTCTAAAAGCTCCTTGTCCTGGCATCCCTTTTTTTTTTTTTTTAAAAAAGATTTTTTTATTTTTTTTACAGATGGAGATGACAAGTAGGCAGAGAGGCAGGCAGAGAGAGAGGAGGAAGCAGGCTCCCCGCTGAGCAGAGAGCCCAATTCGGGACTCGATCCCAGGACTCTGGGATCATGACCTGAGCCCAAGGCAGAGGCTTTAACCCACTGAGCCACCCAGGCACCCCTGGGCTTACTCTTAATAATGCAGCTTTAGGCTTGATTTTGTTTGTGACGAGCAATGAGAGCTGACATGGGGAAAATGAAGAGGGAGTCCATTTTGTATTACTTATAGTTGATTTAGTGATTATTATTCTCTTCCTCAATTTCTTTTGATGACTTTCTCCCCTCACACATCACTGATGAAACCTTTTTCTCTTTAGTATCTTTTTTTTTTTAAGATTGTATTTATTTATTTGAGAGAAAGAGAAAGTGTGGATGCACAGGTTGGGAGTGGGGAGCAGGACAAGCAGATTCCACACTGAGAACAGAGCCCCATGAGGGGCCTTATCCCATGACCCTGAGATCACAGCCCAAGCAGAAATCAAGAATCAGACACTCAACTGAATGAACCACGAGGCGCCCCCATCTAGTATCTTTCCAAAGACACGTTCCTAGCCCTGGGATCACTGCCCAGGAAACTGGTTGGGGGGGCATATTTTTCTCAGAAATAATCAAATGTATACACTGATTTATACAGGGCATTCACCTATTTTTTTTAATCTTATTTGTGTAGCTAAACAGTGTTTTTGCTTCTTACCAAGTACTGACAAGGGGAGGTTCTAGAGCAGAAGAAGGGCAGCTGTAGGGCACAGTGTGGGAACAATGCTCTCATATCTTCCGTATGATTCTATCCTGACTTTGCACTGATTAGCTATGTGGCCTTGACCAAGTTTGCTTGACTTCTGTGTGCCTGTTTCCTCATCAGTAAAATGACACTTCCCTCACAAGCTCCTGTGCAGATTACACGAGGGCTACACAGAAAGCTCCTGGACAGTGCCCAGGACACAGGAGGTACTGTGTTACTACATCACGACTGTGTGTCTTCCCACATTATTTTCTATGAGTTAGTACAACAAAGATTACGATACGATGGTAAATTGGCCGGTGTTAATCACAAGGAGGAAATGACAGGAGTTAGCATACTTCGAGTTTTAATCTCTATTTTTATTTGAGGAAAAGACTCCGGAGAGAAGGGGGCTCCCTTGACTATAAACATAGATGACCCTTTGGCACCGTATTTCCAGCAGCATGGAGGATGATTGCCAGCTTACAGCAGTAAGGCAAGACTTTGGCTGTTAACTCCTGCAGGCCAATTCCCTGTTACCATAGTTACCCCAGACACCGAGTGCCACCTACTTCTCTGAGGTTATAAAGCCCTTAACTGAGATTTGGACAGCCCTGGAGCTGTCTTCCCTGCACTCTGTGTCCCCATGTTCCTAGGCTTCTCTACCAATATTAATTCCTCAAGAAAGGTGAACCAGGTAAAAGACAAGCAAATAGCTAGTTTAGAGTAACTCACATTAGACTAAACTCTAGGAGAGAATATGTACTTTTTCTTTTTTTAGATTTACTTATTTGAGAGAGAACAGGAAGAAAGAGAGTGAGAAATGAGCATGAACATGGCAGGAGGCAGGGGGAGAGGGAGAGAGCATCTCAAGCAGCCTCTGTGCTAAGCGCAGAGCCCAACACAGGGCTCGATCTCACAACCATGAGATCATGACATGACCTGAGCTGAAACCAAGAGTTGGATGCTTAACTGACTGAGCCACCCAGGTGCCCTGAGAATATTTACTTTTAAAAGAAAAACCTACTAACTCAAATATGTCTCTTGTTGGCAAACTGGTTGGAGGGATTTTATAGCTGGTCTCTCTCTAAGCTGATCTTTCTAGATCCTGACTTATTTCTAGAAAACAGGGAAACAAAAATAAATAAGCTGTTATAATCCTATTACAGTCAATATCAGCTATTCTTTGGTTAAGGGGTTGAACTCAGTCCAAGAAACCCACTGTGGTTTAGCTTTTTGGAGACAAACTCTTCTCCCTAAGGTTGCCACACTTTTTAGTGTCAGGTCTGATTTCTGAGCAGCTACTAAATGTCAAGATGATTACCCTCCCTGGAATTTACTTTCACAGTATTCCTGGTTTTATTAACCTTGAAAGAACATGAGGGCGGAAGGAAAACAAATTTATTTAGGTCTCACCAGTGAAACAGCTCTGGTTTTGTCCTGTTTGTCGAGGAAACCAAAACTCATCGAGGTCCTGAGTTCCTCTGGTACCTGTAGGTCCTTGCCTGATAGTGGTGGTCTTTAGTAACTGAACTTGGGGTCCTTACCCTTTTAACTGGGTTCATCTTTTTTCAGGGAGGTGTCTTTGGTAGAGGCCCAGGAACACTAGGACACAGGGTACAGGGAAGATAGCTCTTGAACCTTAAGAGAAGCAGGTGGCCCTGGGTGTAAAGTTCTTCTGGTAACAGGGTGACTTACTATGAAATAATTACAAAAGACCTATAATGCCAGGCAAGGACCTAAACGAAATGAGGCTACACTACGAAATAAGTGATAAAATGGCAATAATCCTGATATTTTACAAAAGTACAGGATAAGGAATTCAATCACTTAATAGGCACACTTGGAACAGTTTCATGTGATTAATGCACAATCACACAAGCTGGGTAAGTAAGCAAGAAGAGGTAAAGGAAACCTAAGAGGCCAATAGAAATTCTGACTCAACTGTAAGGATTTTTCTAGTAATTCTCCTAGCATGGCTCCAAGAGACTCTGTTCTGTAGCCAGGCAGAGCTGGGGCCCTGGACTCCCTTTCTGTTGAAGTATGTTCCCCAAACTCCCCCTTTCATGCCAAAGAGGGCCCTTTTTGAGGGCTGGAAGTCTTCTTCACATTTTGGGAGCCCTCTGGCTACACTTGTGCATACAGATCGGGAGGAAAAGAACATCAAAGGCAAGGTCGAGTTTAGTTATTAGCCTGAGTTAGGGTTTGGGTGCTGGCAGTGACTCAACCTTTTGCCCATTGTCCTTCTTGAAGGGCCATAGAACTGCTTCAGAAATATTCAAAATGCTCATAAATTATGCAAAGCTATGTGGCAGTTGACCCACAGGAAGTAAAAAAGGAAATGGTGCTCACGTGGCTGGTGAAACCTGGAAGTAATTGAAGGAGAGTCACATATGTTGGAGTCCCGCCTCTCTTCTCGGGCGTATGGAAGGTGTTTCTACCCAAAAGCCTACCCCCTCCAGAACGTACATGTTGAAGAGACAAGGAGCAATTGTGAAGAAAGAGGCATCAGCAGCCAACACACACAGCTGAGAATTGTGGGCAGTGACGAGAGAGAGCGAGAGAGAGAGAGAGAGAGAAGCAAGAGAGGAACACAGTAACCCTATGGCTTAACCAAGACAGGGAGCACCAATCTGACGTCCCTCCCCCTCATTTCATTATGACTAATCTACTTGTTGGCACTTGCTGGGTGCTTGGCTGGATCTGAGTTCCAAGGTAAGGACCGGTTTTGGAGTCTGGATAAGGTTTTGAAGCTTTGTGAAAAGGGACTGGGATTTAGGGAGGCTTCTTCCTGAAATCTATGCCTGGCTATTACATGTCGTACCTGGGCATTTTTCTTCTTTTATTTTAATTTTTATTTTTTTAAAAGGTTATTTATTTATTTATTTATTTGACAGAGACACAGAGATCACAAGTAGGCAGAGAAGCAGGCAGAGAGAGAGGAGGAAGCAGGCTTCCCACTGAGCAGAGAGCCTGATGTGGGGCTCGATCCCAGGACCCTGAGATCATGACCTGAGCCGAAGGCAGAGGCTTTAACCCACTGAGCCACCCAGGTGCCCCGGCATTTTTCTTTTATTTGTACCTCAAGGGGGACACTTGTAGGACCTGGGTCCTACATGGCCTTGTCTTGCCCCATTTTTCAGTATGAAAATAGAGAGTGGCCCATTTTCATTGCCTGTACTGCTTCCATGTCTATACTACAGAATTCTCCTAGGGAGTACCTCAATTAGGGACATCTCCAGGGAATTTATAAAAGAGAAGTGGGGGGATGGATTTCAAGAAGTTTCAGAAAGAAACTGGGACCCAAAGGGACTCGTCCAGGGTCTTCACAATGGGTGGCACAGAATCACGTTCATTGTCACTGCCTTCCTGTTAGATGCTTCAGTATACTGTTCTAAACAATCTTGGCTCTCTTCCCCTTTATTACTGGGGCATGGGACAGACAACAGAAGCAAAGGTCTAAAATTCTTCAATTATATATGTAGATCTAGCCTTATCGATTCTTAGTCAATTATTCACTGTTGCCTACTGCATCCCCCACATCCCAGTTCTTTTTCTCTTAGCCTTTTGTAGGCACCAGGATACTGACGAACTTATTTCAGAGAAAGGGGAGTAAAAGACTATAGACTTGGGTGGGGGTGGGAATGAGGGCTCAAATTCTCTGTTGCAGCAATGCTCTGAGGATTAAAATGGTACAAACAGTGTTCTGACAGAACTGGAAGCTATGGAAGGATACAGACCCTCCCTGACAGGGGAGTCTGATAATCTAGATGCCAAGAGAACCCAGCACTCTGTTTCTGTATTCTGTGGGTAAGCCTGAGAACCTGGAGTCCTAAGTGGGGTGCTTCTGAGTAGAGGAGGCTCCGCAGGCCTTTTTAACAACAGATACCCAATTTCCTAGAGCCAGTGGGAGCAGAGTTGGTGATGAGTGCTCCCCCCACCCCGTGCCCTCTTTTGGCCCAATGTGGCATCAAAACTGGGCTGTGCCACTGTGGCTGGCATGTCAACATGACACAAGAAGTCACCACTGCTAAGGTCACAGCAGTGTGTGGGAGAAGGCAACAGGCTCATCTCTCCTGGATTGAGGGTGAGTGGCCAAGCAGAACTGGATATCCTAGCTCAGCGCGCAGGTGACAGCAGAGACAGCATGAGAGGGACATCAGCTGGAGAGAACAGAACAAGAACCTTCAGTGTCACCAGGAGTGAGTTTACTGTGCCTTAGGCAAAAGCCTCAAAGCAGAGGAGAGACACATAACTGCTCCCAGTTCCCCAAGCAGCCTGCCAGAGGCAGGAAGAGGAAAGGCAGGCTTCTGACTCTGTGTCCCCATGGCAGACATGGGCTCCGAGTGAATTTCTATCCCTCCATCTGCTCTAGCCCTCAAGTCCCTCATGCTGTCTGACTGGCTGTGGGGCACAGGTGGCACCTTTTCAGTCTCTTCTATCTGCAGCTGCTACAGAACAAAATGTCTTCCACCACGCCAAATCCCATGGACAGAGGCCCTTCTGTTAACGACCATCTGTATTTTAGGTGTAAACACCCCATTTCCCCATTTTACTACATCCACACTCTCTCCTGATTCCACCTCAGAAGTGACAGTCCTTAGGCACAATGGCCTTCAGGCCCTCTTGAGACCTGCCTAAGCTAACCCCTTTCCCACCCTCCAAACAGGAGAAAGGGAAGGAAAAGAAAAACTCAGAAACCTGAAGATTGTTTGGAATTTATTCTCTTAAATAAGAATGGTAACATTTGTTAAAAAAAAATTAAAAGCACAACACCTTAGTTTCACAGTAATGGCAAAAACAAAGTTACACAATTAAATTAAAAAACTCACAAAGAAACACACCAAAAACTCACAGCACAGATTAAAAACAAGGGCAAAAGTAAAGGCTGTAGGGAAGGCCAGAAGCAGACAGGTGATGTGTTCCGTGGCACAGTGCGTCCTCCCTTGTGTTTTTGTACCATGGCCGTGGGAACCTGGCTGGCTGCCACCCCCCCACCTCTACCCTGACCTCCACCCCAAGCTGAATGGCCCAGGAAAAAGGGAAGCCCTTAATCCGCTGGGCAGGCCTTCAAGGCCATGCTGAGGCCCGTTTAGGAGGGACTAAGAACGATCCACTGCTCTACAGAGACACACTGAACACCAAGAGACAGAAGGAAGTTGCAGTAACTAAGCCAGGGGAACTGATAGAGAAGCCTGGAAGCAAAACGGGAGTCGGAGGGGGTCTGCTCTGTAGTCCATGAGGAACAGCACCCCTGCTTTCCTAGTCTGCTCGTGAGTCAACTTTCTGAGGCTGGGGCCCAGTACTACTCATTTTCTGAGATACCCATGCCCTGCCCCCAAAGTCTCCACCTCTACACGTGTGCTGGCCTGCTCTGTTCCCTCCAAACCCTGACCTGACTCTAAGCCAGGCCAGTGGCATGGTTCCCCATTGTAAAAGCTCCCTTGGTTTCCAGAACCAAGGAACAAGAAGCTTCAGAAACAGTTTCATTATTATAGTTATAATTATTTAGGACACGATAGATAAATATTTACTTGTATGTATGAAATTATACCTATATATATATACATGTGTATATGTATAAATATTTACACATTACCTTCACACTATGACTCTTGGGGGAGGGCTGGGGAGTTAAGCTGGACTGCACAATTCTCTTTGCTCTACTAAGAGGTTTTCCAGAAATGCCTATAAGGGAAGAGGGCTTGGGAAGCAGTGAGATTCCCTAACTCCGTCCTGACAGGCAGGAACCCCAGGATTGCATGGCATTCCTTGTTATCACATGGCTATTCTGGTCCATTTAGCACCCAAACTATAGAACCTAACAGTGATCATGCAAGGGCTGTCTAGGGACAGGGAGCAGGTGCTTGCCTCTTGTTAATTGTTAGGCAGCTTTTAAAGTTAAGACTGTCCTTTCAATCCCACTCTGTTACCTGTACTACAAGAAAAACTTTCTTCTCTTCCCGTATGATCCCCCATCACCTTTACGTTTCATTTTTTATTATCCTCTATATGAAATGTAAAGGGGATTCTTTTAAACAAAGAAAGGATCCAAAAAACCTGCAATTGAGGGTTTTATGTCCAAGGAGAAAATACATCACTTGGGATTTTTCTTTCTCTACCTGTTGTTGTCTCAAGTTTTCTTAAAGTCGGGGCAGGTACCAGGAGGCCAGGGTACAAAATCTGTGCCAGGTCCACTAATCTATAGCAGTTAAGTATAAGAAGCTTGGAAACAAGGCATTTACAGATTTGGGGAACTGAAGGGAGGGTTTCTATATTAAAAGCACATTATAAACAACAGTACTGTAAACCATGTCCTCCTCCAAACACTAAATTAGCAGCAGTTACAGATTAGGTTACCAGAGAGAGACAACACTGCAAAGCAGGCTGGAATAGGTTCTTTCAACTTGTGAGTTGTTTGGGATTTTTTGGCAACAGCGGTAATTTTGGCATAAGGGGACAAGCACATAAGGGAAAAGAGGTCATTGCCACAAATACAGAGGTGGCCCAGAGATAACACACAGTAGGCCTAAGTGCCAGCTATAGCTTTTCCAGCTCTGCCTTCTGGGGGATATGGGTCTAGGAGGATGGCTTATTTATACACAGTGAAATCAAGTTCATTCATTCGCAGCTTCTTCTTGTCTATAGTGCAGGAAAGGAGATGTACCATGGATCTGGGTTAATGACTTATCAAAGACGCATATTCTGAAACCCTGAAATACCTGAGTTTTTCTGAAGCTTTTCAAAAGGAAATTCCAAACCAATCAAAGCTTTAGTGTGGGATTTAGAGAAAGACATCCCTACCAAAAGAAAAAAAGAAATCTACTTCATGCCAACTATAAAATACCACCCATAATTCTGTTCCTTTTCTATAGAGGCTAGCAAGAATTAGATACCGTATAGGGGAAGTGCTGGGGCTTTGGAGCACGTTCAGACTCAGCGCTGTCATTTCCAAAAGCCCAAGTCCCCAGAGGCAGAAACGAACTGAACCCTATTAGTCCTCAGCTGCCTTCAAGTGGGGGGACAGTGCCTGCCTCATTCATGTTAGGGGTTCAAGCAGGGTTTCCTTTGGGCTGCACAACTTGAACCCCTTGTGCTAGAACAGGCAAGTCACCTTCAGAATCATGAACCAGAGGGGCTGAGACGTCCTCAGGGACTTGATTCTTTCTTGGTTGAGTCTTTAATGACATTGTCAGACTCTTTTGTTCTCTCCTTGCTTTGTAGAATATTCTCCTTCTCTACAGTAACTTTATATCTGTTACACTTTCAAACTAGACAGTAAGAATGGCAAACTGAACCACATGGGAAAGTGAACAAACTTGGCTTGCTCAGAAACAACCTGAACTTCATTGTGTTCAGATTTTTTTAAAAGAATGTTTTGTACTTGATACCCAAAAGGAAAGTTTCATTTCTCTGAGTTGTTTTACCGAGTAGCCAAGTTCCTTGGGAAATCCATCTCTGCTGGAACAAGGCCCAGACTGATGAGGGAGTGCTGTCACCTGGTCAAATGCACATTCTAGACCCCACGGCTGAAGACTCTGTCTTCCCTACCAGTACTTCCCCCTGGTGCTCTGAGAGTGTCAACTGCAAAAGGCTGGCAGCATTTCACAGGAAAGATTGTAAAGGGTTTCGAAGCTATATATTTCAAAGTCATTTGTGGCTTAAACAATGCTATAAAATATTGGTGCAAACCGCAGAGCACTTAAAAAGCTTCCCTGGATTTTAATAAGGGCACACACAGGGGCAGAAGCCAAATTAACCTAGCTCAGCTGGGGTTTCCTGGGTCTTAGCCTCCAAATCACTGCCCTCCCTGGGCACATTCTCCCTTTCTCTAATTCTTAAGCACGGGGAGGGAAGCAACTCTGAAAACCTGTCATTTGAAAGTGGAGTGGATCATTCTCTTTTCCCATTATGGAAATTTCACTGCCAACTCCTGCTCCACAGTTTCTAGCATTAGAAATTGGGATGATCTTTAGTTTTTATATGGTAATTTTCATGAGTTTGTAAATGGCTGCTTGAGCTCTATCTGCTGTGAAAGACAGAGAAAGTTTGAGAAGCAGAAATGCGGCCCACTGACTTCCTCTCTCACCTACGCAATGACCCTGGATTGTATATAGTATGTGGCTTCACTGGGGGTACTGGGACCATCCAGCAGTTTGTGGAACTGGGGACACATCTCACGGGCTGGCTTGACATGGAGAACAGAGAGGCAATTTTAAGGGAAAAACTACAATTCTTCACAATAAGCCTAATGTCCATGAGCCCATGAACTAAAAACCAGAATAAATGTTTTCGGAGGTAGGGATAGTGTCATTCACTTCCTGATACAAGGAAATGATTAGTGGAAATTGAACAAATTAGGGTTTGGTCCTCATTACAAGTTCAAATGCCCCAAAGTGGTTAGGACAGGGCATGGCCTATAGTGGTTACACGTCAAATAGAAGTACAGTGTCAGCTTATGTAGATACCCAAATACGAGGTGGGATGCAAGAATTTCAAGTTTAGGTGAACATAAATCCAGATCATGTGGCCTTATTACAATTCCATGCTGTCCAAGGAATCCAAAACAAGAAGGCCCTGAGACTCTGGCAAGCAGCCTGCTCTGAATTCCTGTCTACCCGGGTGGGAACTGGACCGACGACCTCAGTGTGTTTTAGGGGTATGGGGAGCCTCCCAAGCCAAGCAACAACACTTTGAGGTTGTGAACAGATATTCCTGAAGCTTAGGTGATACTGCTTACCAGATGGCACCCTTATTGGCTCACGGTCTGCCAGTGAAACTCCCCTTTGATTTGTACCAGCACCTCCGACAGGCCATAGAGAAAGGGGACTCCGAATGCAAGCAGCTGGCACATGAAAAAGGAGTCCAAAGGGTTTTGGGCCACTTGATGCCCAATCGAAGAAATGTTGCTTTGGAGGTGCTGGCTCATCCCCTTGGCCTTGTCACAGAGGCCAAGAGAGTGACGCGCCACCCAGCCAAACAAGGAAGTGAGGCTACCTGGAGTTCTCTCAGCAGGGCTGGCGATGGCACTGGCCCGTCCACTTGTGTCCACAGTGGGGCCATCCTGCAGGGCTTCTCTGGCCTCCTAGGAAAGTCCGTGAGAAGAAGAAGAGTGACTGACCGAAGCACTCAAATCTCAGAAGACAATGGCCCCTACCTGGCTAATTCGCTGCTCTCACCAGTCAATTCAGACCATATTTCTCACAGTATTTCTTTAAGAACCCAGGACATAGTTCATGGAGAAATCACCGGGAGTCAAAATCTAGGTCCACCTTGGAATAAGTTTCCCTTCTCCACAGGTCCCTCTGCAGTCAACAAAAGTCCCTCCAGGACAGGTTAGTCAGCCTGCATGCTGACAAGGGAACACCTTGTCATGAAGGGAATACCCGGTTCACCTGGACGACGACAAGTGGAGGAGCTACTCTCGGTAAAAAAAAGAAAAAAAAGCAAGTAGGAAAAAGGTACTTAGATAAGTAATTCACAGAATAAAGAAAGTGAAAGGAATTGACAAGCAGAGCAGATTATTTACAGCCAAGTTCCTTTGCAGGGTGTCCTTCTCTCAGAAGGATGCTTTTTACAATGACTGAAGTCTTCTTTTATAGAGAGTAAACAGGAGGGTCTAACACAGTCTCTCAAATAAATCCGACTCAGATGGCAGATGGAACATTACCTTAGTGAAATGCAGTAAAAAGATTATACTTGAAAAGTTGGTTTCCTCCCCAACTGGACTGTGACCATCTCTCAGGCTCTTCCCATTCACAAGAAAGGCAAGCTAGTGGCCATTCACAGCAGGCCTGGCTAACCACACCCTCACCTGTCACCATGCTAAAATGCACCTGCTGCTTCTCCCCCACCTACAGATGGATCACCATTACCTTTCCAGAGAGAGGAGCCACTGCTGGTCTCTTCCTCTGTGCGGAGCCGGAGAGTCGATAACAGTAGTGTGGTTTGCAGTAGAATTTACCTGTAGGCATCAAGAGGCAGGGGAAAAGGAAGTGAGCGAGAATCTTAATTCTGAACTTGACTCCTTGGTCTCAGCACACTCCTGTCTATCTCCTCTAGCCATAGGGCACTGTCACTACTGCCCAGGCTTCTTGTCCAGGGAGGCCAAACCCTCCCTATAAACTTTGATTTCAGCTCTCCTCTCCCCTTTGCCTGAAGGGGGAGGGGATTTCTTTTGGATATGTGAAGGCCATTGAGCTATCACCCAATCAGCGTCCAGAGCAAAGATGTGAAGCTTGCATGGTAGGGCCAGCGAACAAAGTGGCAGTGTGTGCAGAACAAAGATGTGGTCACATGGAAAGCTGGGAGTAGCATTTCTGGGGAAACCAAGAATGAACATAAGCGCAGGGTGGAGGCGTGAAGGCTGCAGGGGTGGGGCAGCATGGAGCACTGGCTCTGACAGGACCCCCTCCGCTGCAACCATCCACAAGCCAGTCTTATGACCCCGTAGTGAGTCACGACCAGCATTAAAAAACAATACCAAACCAAACCATACAATCCTGCAATGGACTACAAATAGAATGAAGCAGTAACATGCATTAAAGTGCACAGCGGCCTAATCAGAGTTAAGTATTAGTCCTGACAGCTTTTAGTTGTGTCTATATGTGTTTACTGAGCCCTAGTGGAACATGCATTTTCTTTTGCAGGTGTGGTCCAAAGTCTGAAAAACAATGACCTTGGCTTTTCCCATGACACCGGTAGTGGGAGTCAGTCACAAAGGGTCATTTTTTTCCTGGCTCTTTCCTTACTCCCACTTTAAAGAGCCAAGGCTTGTGAAAATTAAAGGATAGACCCTATTATAGAAACTGTTGAAACAGAAGTAATCCCATTTATCCTTTTCATTTGCAGAGGGTACTCCTTTGACAAATGAACTTTCCTGTTCTCAAAGTTAAAATAAGAGAACCTAACCAGAAAATCAGTAAGAGATAGATGGAAACTAAGGGCTGGCTTTTTGAAAAGATAAACAAAATTCACTAGACTTTACTATACTAATTCGGAAAAACAGAAGACTCAAATAAGTAAAATCAGCAATGAAAAAGGAGGTGTTACAACTGATACCACAGAAATACAAAGGATCATGAGAAGCTACTATGTATAATTATACACCAACAAGCTGGATAACCTACAAGAAATGAACAGATTCCTAAAAACATATAACATACCAAGACAGAATCATGAAGACAGAGAAAATCTGAATAGATCAATACTGAGTAAGGAGAGTGAATCAGTAATCAAAACCCTTCCCAAACAGAAAAGTTCAGGACCAGATGGCTTCACCGGTGAATTCCACCAAATATTTAAAGAAGAATTAACAGCAATCTTTCTCAAACTCTTCCAAAATATCCAACAGGAAGGAATACTCCCTAACTTATTTTACAATGCAAGCATTACCCTGATACCACAATAGATAAGGACATGACAAGAAAATCACCAATATCCCTGATGAATACAGATGCAAAAATTCTCAACAAAATACTAGCAAACCCAGTTGGACAGCACAGTAAAACAATCACTCACCAACAAAGTGGGATTTATCCCTGGGATACAAGGATGTTTGAATATACACAGATCAATAAACGTAATATATCACATGAACAGAACGAAGGATAAAAACCATGTGAACTCAACAGATGCAGAAAAAGCATCTGACAAAGTGTAACACTCTTTCATGATAAAACACTCAACAGACTCGGTTACAGAAGTAACACACCTCAGTACAATAAAGACCATATACAACAAACCCACAGCCAACATCATTCTCAAAGGTGAAGGGTTCCTTGTGTTCCAAATCCTCTCAGATTTGGAACACAAGGATGCCCACTCTCACCACTCCTATTCAACAAAGCACTAGAAGTCCTAGCCAGAGTAATCATGTAAGAGAAAGAAATAAAAGGTATCCAAATAAGAAAGGAAAGAATAAAACTGTCTTTGTTTGAGGATGATATGATCTTGTATGTAGAAAATCCTAGACTAGACCCCACTGAAATACCACCAGAACTAATCAATAACTCAGTAAAATTGCAGGATACAAAATCAACACAAAGAAAGCAATTATTTCTACACATTAACAACCAAATATCTGAAAAAGTAAAAAGAACAATCTCTTTCACACTAGCATCAAAAAAATAAAATACTTAGGAATAAATGTAATCAAGGAAGTGAAAGATCAACACACTGAAAACTACAAGACCTTGATAAAAGAGACTGAAGAAGACACAAATGGTAAAATATCCATGTTTGTGGACTGGATGAATTAATATTGTTAAAATGTCCATATTATCCTAAACCATCTAGAGATTCAATGCAATTTCCATCAAAATTCCAATGGCATTTTTCACAGAGGTAGAAAAAAATCTTAAAATTTGTATGGATAGAGGGCATTATGCTTAGCGAAATAAGTCAATCGGAGAAAGACAACTATCATATGATCTCCCTGATATGAGGAAGTAGAGATGCAACGTGTGGGGTTTGAGGGGTAGGAAAAGAATAAATGGAACAGGACAGGATTGGGAGGGAGACAAACCATAAGAGACTCTTAATGTCACAAAACAACCTGAGGGGGGCAGGGGGCTAGAGGGGTAGGGAGAGGTGGTGGGGTTATGGACATTGGAGAGGGTATGTGTTATGGTGAGTGCTGTGAAGTGTGTAAACCTGGCGATTCACAGACCTGTACCCCTGGGGCTAATAAAACATTATATGTTTATAAAATAAATAAATGAGCAAAAAAAAAAATTTTTTTTTTTGTATGGAGCCACAAAAGAGCCTGAACAGCTAAGGCAATATTTAGAACAAAGCCAGAGGCATCATACTTCTTGATTTCAAACTCTATCACAAAACTATAGTAACCAAAATGTTTTTATTGGCATAAAACCAGACACACAGACCAATGGAACACTCAGAAATAAACCCCAGTTTGAGAAGAGAGCCAAGCAGACTTGATGGGACAAGGATGGTCTCTTCTATAAATGGTGCTGGGAAAACTGGACAACCACATGCAGAAGAATGAAAGTGGATCTCTGTATTATACTGCTCACAAAAACAAACTTGAAATGGATTAAAGATTTAAGTGTAAGGCCTGAAACCTCAAAACCATAAGAAAACAGGGGAAAAGCAACTTGACTCTGGTCTCAGGAGTGATTTCTTAGATATGACAGCAAAAGCACAAGCAACAGAAGTAAAATCTCTACAAGTGGGACTATATCAAAGTAAAAAGCTTCTGCACAGTAAACAATCAACAAAATGAAAAGGCAGTATCTCCTTACAGAATGACAGAAAATTCAAATCATATATCCAACAAGGGGTTAATATCCAAATATATAAAGAACTCATACAACTCAACAACAAAAAACTAACAACCTGATTAAAAAAATGGGCAGAACTGAAGAGACAGTTTTCCAAAAAAGGCTTGCAAATGTCCAACAGGTAGATGAAAAGGTGCTCAACATTACTAGTCATTAGGGAAATGCAAATCAAAACCACAGGATATCCTCTCACACCAGTCATAATGGCCATCATTAAAAAGAGAAGAGTTAAGTGTTGGTGAAGGTGTGGAGAAAAGGGAATCCTCATGAACTTCTGGTGGGAATGTAAATTGGTGCGGCCCTTATGGACAGCAGTACGGAGGTTCCTCAATCAATAAAAAAAGGGGAAGGACATAAAAATCAAAAGGAATCTACTTCTGGGTAGATACTCAAAGAAACTGAAAATCAGAATCTTGTAGAGCTATCTGCACTCTGATGTTCATTACAGCATTACAACAGCCAAAATACAGAAATAAACTTAAGTGTCTATCAATGAATGAATGGATAACAAAGGTGTGGTACATGGACACAAGAGAATATTATCCAGCTATGAGAAAGAAGGAAATCTTGCCATTTTTAATAACTTGGATGGACCTTGAAGGCACTATGTTAAGTGAAGTCAGATAGTAAAAGACAAACTGTGTTACCTCACTTAAATGTGGAATCTAAAGAAGACAAACTCAGAGAAACAGCAGAATGGAGGTTGCCAAGGATTAAGGGTGGGGAACGTGATGAGATACTGGTCAAAGGGTACAAACTTCCAGTTATAAGATTAACAAGCTCGGGGATCTAAAGCACAGCATGGTGGTTATGGTTAATCATACTGTATTATATACTTGAATGGTGCTAAGAAAATGGACCTTAAAAGTTCTCACCATAGGGGCATGTGAGTGGCTCAGTCACTTGGGCATCTGACTCTTGGTTTTGGCTTGGGTTGTGATCTCAGGGTTAGA
>RCUC01148357.1:0-30622 GCA_003697995.1 Taxidea taxus jeffersonii | reverse complement strand
AAAGCAATGCAGGTTGATACGGTGAGTCATTTATGCGTCTGACTCCTATTCTGGGCCATCGGCTCTCTGTGAACAGAGATAGACTTTGCTCATCTTTACATCCCCAGCGCCCAGCAGTGGTGGTGCTCAGAAATGTAGATTCTTTGTTCACACATGACTTCATTAAAATTTTTTTCTGTTCCATAAATACAGAAATTTATAAAGTTATAAAATTTCCTGTTTTCTCTAAGCGCATGAATGAATGCATGGGTATATGGATAAATGACCAGAGGCATGAATGAGAGGCATCTGAGTGGTGTCTTCAGAAGCAAGCATGTAGCATCCACCCAGGTTGGCCAAGCCTCCCACTTCTTCCGTGCACCTCTTTGTTACTCTGGCAAAATCCACGTTGCACAGGTAGGCAGCTGCTCCATCCCCTTGGCTCCCAGCCAGAAGGAATAGTTCATTTCTCCACAATCGCAGCCCTCTTCTTGCACACCTCTCCCCCAGCCAGCACACATTCATCCAGTTCCAACCACACATCAGCCAGCCTCTCTTTTTCCTCCCTAATGAGCACTCTCCTCTATCAGGTAGATTAAGCATCTTGCCCAGCTTGCTTCTTATTTCTAACCCACATTCCCTCCCTTCCTTCCTCCATTTCTTCTCAGGTTAATTTATCTGATTATATGCAACGCACTGCAGCCATGTTAAGACACCAACTGAGTTTGCACTTGGAGGCTTGGAGGAAAGATTACCATTAAAACGTGACTTCCATCCACTCAGCTGAAATTACTATTGATTGCCAAAGAAAAATATTTGTGCTGTGAAGCTGGGAGCTATGATGTTGAACCATATTAACATAATGTTAGCATAGCTACGGGTGTTTAGTAGCACGCAATCAGATTTGAAATGAACGTTGATTATAGATGGAGATTAATGTTCACATATTCATAGGAACACAATGAGAAGAGCAATTTCCTTTCTACTACAGATCAATGGTTTCCCCATTCAATTATACAGCTGTAATAATTGCATTATGCTGAAATATTTCTTAATGGCTAATTTCTTTCCTTTTGTGTGTGTGTGTATGAGATCTTTTGTCAGTGACGGCTTTTGCAGCCCAAGGACAGCATAAGATGTTTTAATCACTGGTGTCATTTGGCAAGCTTTGACCGAGCCAGTAATTTCCCCCTGTCCCCCTTCTTAGCTATCCTCTCTTATTATTATCACCCAGAATCACTTCCTGGATGATTGAAACATAGTGAGTTGCCTCAAGTCTTGTTTGTTGTTGTTTTTTTTTCTTTCTTTCTTTCTTTTCTTTTCTTATTTGGTGAGTGAAGACAAAACCCAGAAACCTACAGGGTCATAAATTGCTTGAGCCTTTCTACGCATTTGCTGGGGGAGAAATCGATGAAGACGCACAAACATTATGCCTAGGATGCCCCTCACCCAAAGACTCTTATTGTCTCTACATAGAAATATAATTTTGGAGCCACTCAGTGGTTAAAAAGCAAATAAAAAAACTAGTGTCTTCTTCAATGCTCATAGCAAATCTTTGAGGACTGAGGCAGCATTGATGTTTATATGGTAAAGATAAAGTGTCCAGAAGGCTGGGAGCTTGCCTTTTCTAATGATAATGATGTCTTCTTCCTGCTTACCTGGATGCATTGAGCTCAGAGGAAGGCTGGCTGGCACTTTTTTCCTTAAATGAGCACTATCTTATGGTAGAGTCCTGATGTCCCTGTCTGATGCCCTTCTCTGCTGTCCGGATGGTGATGGTTGGTTGTGGTCTGATCTGGTTTCTTGCGTCCTTTTAAAGGAGGCTTTGTTCAAACTTAGTTGAACAGAGTGTGGGGTGGTAGAAAGAAAGTCAAATGTAAAGAGCTGTCCGAAGGGCACTGTCCTTTTGTATGTCCTTTGGCAGATCATTGAGAATTCATGGCCTTGATCTCTCCCCCACCGGAAAGCAGAAAACTTAACACCTAACTCACAAGGTCATGGCAAAGAACAAATGAGATTGAACCGGAACTGCAGTGAGTGGAGCAGATTTTCAGCTGGCCACTGCCTCATCCCTCTGCCCACCTATGACTTTAGCTATGGTTGTGAAACCTAGTTCATGAGTCCCATGCTGCTGTCCCCTCTCCTAAGGGCTTGTTGACCTTCTTTCTGCTTTTTCGACTCAAGATTGTGTCAAAGTCTCTGGAGCCTGTTCAACCCTCTTTAGACCCATCCTGAAAGGAGAAGACAGCTAACACTCTCAGGAATCATCATTTATTACCAGGGACTGAAGCAGGTGGATAAATGCCTCCCCTCCACCCCGCTCTCTGAGGTCCAGGGAGTTAGGATCTGACAGCATTGTATTGGCATTCCCTCTCTTCATGACTCGATCTCTCAGCTCCTCCATGCCTGTTTCCAGAGATCTCTCCCCAAATAAACCACCTGCACCCGAGCTCTTTCTCTTTCTTTGCTTTCTGCCAGGGAACCCAAACGAAGGCAGTAGGTAGTATGTTTAAAGACTTAACTAAGGCTTTGGAGATAGGCCCACCAGGCTTAATCCTCTTCCTATTATTCACTGACCTTGTGATGTGAGGCAAATGACTTCTTATCCCTGAGCTTCTGTTTTCGCATCTATAAAACGGGTATAATAATAGGATCTGTGTCAAAGCATTATAAAGGTTAAGTGATATCTCGCAAGGCAAGTACTTAAATAATTTTATTTTTTATCATTAGTATTTTTATTAAAAATGTCAAGACAGCATGGAATACAGCTTCTTTTCTGCCATTTATGCTTGAGGAAAAATTAGATCTGGGAGTTGTAAATATAGTTAATATGTATTTTTCCCCCTTGTATGCAATACTATTTTTTGCTGGCCTATTATACACAAAGAAGCAATATGTGGATAGAGTTTTCATCGTCAGGGATGTTTCAAAGTCTTGGCCGTCAGTTCTATTTTCTAACGCCTTTTTAAAAACATATCCCCAGGGAAAGAGAAGATTTTTTTTTTCTCCCTGTCCCCTCCCATTGGGGAAAAGCTGCACAGGAAAAAAATACTTCTGCTATGCAGCAAAGAAAAAATATAAGAATAATATCTAGTTGATATATCTTTAAATCATTTATTGGCAGGGAAAGCATGCAAACCTAGGAAACTGGTCCAGGGCAGGCAAAGTGGGCTGCAGACAGTCTGGGGTTTGATGTGCTGTACTAGGTAGTGGCAGGTGGTCCCCAGGAAAGACATTTCTTTTCTGGGGCCTTGCCAAAAGCCAATATCACATGTTCAGCTTCTCATTCCATCACTCCAAAGAATTTGTCTAAATTTGAGCACTGACTGTGTGTCAAGCAATGTGCTCAGTGTTGCAGATAGGATCTTGAACAAATAGATACGCTTTCTATTCTTATGGTTCTTGTGATCTAGAGAAGGCTTACTACAACAATCATGTAAGTCAATATGAAATTGCAACTCTGATCATAAGAAGTTTGTGGGAGAGAAGGGAGAGATTCAGAAGTCTGGAAGACACTAAAGGAGCATGATACAGAAGCTAATACTTGGAAGAAGAGTGGGAATTGCGGGAATTAACTTAGCTGGGCAGATGACAATGAGGCGAGATGCAGAGTCTTTCCAGTTAAAAGGAGGGATGCACAACATTTATTATAGTCTATCTCTTTATCTCCTTTGGCTTTTCTTTGTAGCACTGTTTGCTACCTTGTAAATTATGTCTATTCATTATTTTTTGACTTTCTTGCCCCACCTCCACGAGAATTTAAAGTCCTTGAAGGGAGGAACTTGGTCCACATTGATCACCTCTCTAACTCTATTGTTGGAATAAATGTGCAAAGGGCCCAGACACTGAGAGAACGTATGGGGCACAAGTGTGTTACAGTGTACCACAGACATGTCAATTGTTGCAGAAGGGTCACTGTGATTTACTCTCCTGGAAGGATTCGATCTCCAAGAGTCAGTTTAAACCATGGAGGTCCCTTCGTCTTCACAGGGACAGGGGCACAAGTAAGTCTGTGATAGGTTTTTGCTGACACAAAGAGAGAACTGATGGGGCATTCTAGAAAGGCTTCCTAACCCTTAAGAAGAACACATCAGAATAGATGGTCTTCCTCATCCTCTGCGTGTTTTCATGGCTGGGTATATATTCTCAGACTGCCTGGCCTTGAAAGGAACCACCCTGAGGACAAAGGCTGTGAACTGAAGGTAGCAGAAAAACAGAAAGCACCTGGGTCTTCAGTGATGTTCCAGCCTTGGAGTTAACCAAATGTAGGGTCTTGTACCTCTGGCTTATTTATTTAGCTGCATCAGGTTTTCTCTTGCAACTGAATGTGTCCTTAAAACTCACCATACCTGCTACTGATGTTGGTTATGATTTGACATCCCCCCTCCCTTGCTTCCTTTTTGCCTTCTCTCCCTTCCCTCCCTTCCCTCTGTTCTTTCTCATTTGGATCCAGGTGGATGGAGCACTCGTTTACACTACTGCTGTTGCTTGCTCCCTGAAATGCTCCTACAGGGTCCTTGTAGCAGACACACACACACACACACACACACACACGTGCACACACACACATGGGTACACACACACACAGACACCAATGCTGGTTAGGCTGACACTCCAATTAGTGTACATTTACACTTCAAAGAATCTCTGTTCTAGGAGCTTAAGACCACCTTCCAGGTTAATCAAGTAAGCCAGGAGTCACTGTTTCAGTCTGCTAGAGGTGAGCAGCATGGCTTGGGGCAAGTGACAGGGCCTTTCCTAACTTCCATTTTCTCATCTGGAAGATGGGGATGCCAATAACACCTAGCTCAAAGGACTGGCGTGACCTGTCAATCTGTGTAAAGAATTTAGCACAGAGCCAAACACAGAATCAAGCAATAAATGAAACTCAAGCAGAAGTATTCTCATTTTGTCTCCTGCCTAGGCGATTTGAATGGGTTCACGTGACTCTATAGAGGTTGGAACTCATGCTATCATCCTTCCCTATCAGAAGTAAAATGAAGGATGCCTGGGTGGCTCAGTGGGTTAAGCTGCTGCCTTCAGCTCAGGTCACGATCCCAGCATCCTGGGATCGAGTCCCGCATCCGGCTCTGTGCTCAGCAGGGAGCCTGCTTCTCCCCTCCCCTCTCTGCCTACTTGTGTGATCTCTGTCTATCAAATAAATAAAATATTTTTAAAAAAATCCCTTAAGGGACGCCTGGGTGGCTCAGTTGGTTAAGTTCAAAAAGTAAGAATAAGAAAATAATACATTTCCATTGCAGCTTGTGGACTGAACCACAAGATTCCTCATATGTGTGTGTGTGTGTGTTATTAGAGATTCTGTTAACAATAGTTGTATAGATTTTCTTCTTGATGAAACAGTCCATCAAACAATAGCTGGTATTCTGCAAAGGGGCATTACAAGAAATTGCTAAGGGGAAGAAGTGAGCAGATAAAAGAGGAGAAGCAGCAAATGAACAGGGTAAATATACCAGATTAACAAAACAGACATAATGAAAAGTACCTCATTAAAAATTGAAACACCAAAAAGAAATCTCCACAATTTCCCAGATTTGTTTGCCTGCTACCAGTGGTTGACTTCTTTCAAGAGAAGGATGTAAACTGACTCCAAACCAGCCTTGACCCTTGACTCTACTTGCTTTAATATCTCAGGCCATGGGTGGCGATTTCCAGGAAAAAGGCTCCAGAGGATGTAAAGAGTGGTACTGGAGAATGGAAACATTTAAATTTAAAAATTGACTTGAGAACTGGGCAGACTAGAGTTTGCTTTTGGATACTGCCATCTCCTCATTCTTATCCTTGATAAGTTACTCAAACTTTCTGATCCTCAGTTTCCACACCTGAATAACAGGGATGCTCACCGCTCCTACTTTGTTCTTTCTCTTTGTGAAAACTAGGTGAGAGGGACTACCCAGCTCAGTGTCTAGTGTATGGCAAACACCAGATCATCACAGCTAGGGCTCTGCACGATCATCTGATGGAGCTCTTCTTTTATTTCTGCTTTATGAAAGATGAAACTGAGGCACAGAGAAGTTAAGCCAAACTGTCCAAGGTTATACGTGATGAAAGATGGATCCTGGATTTGGAACCAGGCCATCTGGCTCAAAGTTCATTTTTCTAATGACCAGGCTGTACCCCTGCATTAAAGTACTAAACTAAGGGAGGGGTATTGTTTTCTTGTTTGTTTTTTTTCTTTTTACCTAAAAGTTTGAAGATGAAATATACATCATGTAAGATGGCCAGAAATTTCAAGAATGCTTTGGCCTGGCATTTTAGGTCAATCTTGTCCCTGCTGAGACCTTCATGATAAGCTTCCCTGATCAGATCTTTCAAACACATACACTCTACACTTTCTGAAGTCAAGAGTGAGGCGGTGACTTCAACAGATTATATTTTGTTCCCCAAACAGTTGTAACCTCCGTATTTTGAAATCAAGCCCCTGTTCTGTTGGTACAACTATTTTCCTATGTATATGGAGCCCCACTTTTACTTAGCTTCCCTGGACACCCTCTGGCTTCTCAGTGGCTCTGTGTTGCTCACCCCATGCCCCCTGGAGCCACAGCCATAAGGGAGACACGTTGGGTCAGATGAGGCCAGGCTGGAGGTGTTCCACAGGGACAATTCCAGAGGTAAGATCATAGGTCAAACCAGAGGGCATGGGACCAGTTAAATACCAAATGGCAAGGATACAGTTACACCTCGGTGTAAGGGCTAAGGAAGACCAGAGGCAGAGGCCATCATGGCAGAGAAAAAAATGGGAGGTTGACAGAATAGCCCATAGGGAAGCCTTGGCAGTGGCAAAGGTATAGGCACAGAGTGGACCCACCCATCCGTGCTGCACAAATTGGATTAGTTCCTATCCTGTGCAACATCATACCAAACCTGGCTCACTAATGACATGACCATGTTGGCAAACAGAGACATCTGATCCATCTCAAGATATTAGGATTTATGGCTCTAGTTCCACAGGGAATAGGAAGATATAGGCATGGCATGGGCAAGGGCATTTGGAGGGCAATAAAGGTTTACTGCCTAGAGTTTAGTGGTGGGAGGGGTGTATACACCAAGTAATGTATAATGGTCATAACCCAAAAAGTATAATTTCATCTACAAATGCCTTTGAGAAATTAAGGAATTCATAAAGCATCACTAAATATATTAGGATACCTGAGGATACAACCCTAATATTTTTCTGGACAACTAGATGCAAGACGGATTCGAAATTTGAGCTTGATCAAACAATCAGAGTGCAGGAAAGTGATCTCAATTTTAGCTATCACCCTCTCAAAGCTTCTCATTTAATAAGGAGGAAATGGAATTTCAGTATGGTAGTTTCTATGTTATTTTAAGACAGACAGAGGCAAAGATTTCTAAAAAAGCTAGATCATAAATATTTCAAGCTCAGTGGACCATTCTGTCTCTGTGGCAACTGCTCAGATCCATTGTTGTCGTGCAAAAGCAGCCACTGACAATATGTGAATGATGAGTGTGGCCCTGTCCCATTAAAACTTTATTTACAAAAGCAAGTGGTGGGCAGGCTTTGGCTCCTAGAACATAATTTGCCAATCCCTTTCCTAAAGCCTAGCAATCTTTAAAACATCATTTTATAACATAACTTTAAAAAAATACAAAATATTATAAGATACACTTCACTACCACAGATTACCTATTATATACTATATTTTCATAGCATAATACAGTAAGAAAGAATACACCCCACTCTATAAGATCTAGGCAATTGTTGAAAAAACTCATTTCTGTTCTACATATAATAGGAACTGCCAGTCATTTAAGAGTTAAAATATTAATCCCTGATTATTTAGAAAGGTAATTTTCTATAGATTTGCACAGAGGTACGGAATTTGACCTAAGGCTTGATTTTCTGAATGCAGAAGCATATGGCATGACCATCAACTTGAAGGGAGCGAGGAGCAGTCAGCTTGACAACTCGAGGTCAGAAGTCATATCTGGAAAGGCACAGGTAAAATTTAAGACTTTATTACAATTGAGGGGCAAATTAGTGTTCTAATGATGTGCCTTCCTCCTATAGGCAGAGAGGAATTCATGAAGATTTCTCCCAAGATAGAGGAAGTTGTTGTTTTTTTTTTTTAAAAGAAAGTCTTTTAAGGCTAATTTTGGTTAAATATTATGTTAGGAAATAGGTGTATTTTTTGGTTCTTTATTTCCTTTTGCTTTCTCCACATCCAGCTATTTCTATGTGGATGGAGGTCCACATCTCATCACAATGACAAAATCTTGGCTCTGAGTGTTTCCCAGATGATCACCCCATAGATAGATGGCAGCCAGCTCTCTGCATCCAAGAGCCCTTGGAATATTGGAGAATGCTCTTCACTTCTTCCTGATTATTTAGCTATCAATATAACACAGGAAGGAATCTGTATGTCCTCTTCTGTAGGGACAGCCTAGCAGCCACACTGTGATAATGGATTTCCCACGGAGTTGTCTGGGCTGTGGATAGGGGAAGGCTGGGGTTTAGGGTAAAGATCTTATCTTAGGGGGCACCTGGGTGGCTCAGTGGGTTAAGGCCGCTGCCTTCGGCTCGGGTCGTGATCCCAGGGTCGTGGGATTGAGCTCCGCATCGGGCTCTCTGCTCTTCGGACAGCCTGCTTCCTCCTCTTTCTCTGCCTCTCTGCCTACTTGTGATTTCTGTCTATCAAATAAATAAATAAAATCTTTAAAAAAAAAAGATCCTATCTTAGGTTTTGGAGTGGAAGTGCTTGGCTCTGTGCCCCAACATTAGGAGTAGCTGATGAGGAGCCCCTTGGATCTGCCAATAGAGCCCCTAGTATTATTAGCATTAAATGAGATAAGAAATGCGAAGCCCTTCATCTGGTTCCTGAAACCTAAGGGTACGGAGTAAACCACAGCTAAGATAATCTTATCATAGTGGTCACTGCCATTATTTCATTTAAAAGTTTTCCTCCTGTCTGCTTCCTGATCTTCAGACATTGGTTTAAGAAAATTCCTTTGGGTCCCATCACCCACAATTCCACCCTGAGGTTAATGCTTGGGGGAGTGCTTCCCCTCTGTCTTCCTTCTCTGAATTTGTGATGTTCTGGAATGTGGGAGCTAGAGTTCTAACTCTGTGCTATTGGGGAAAACATTTCTGCCTAAGATCACATTGGATCTGAGGGACCCCCATTTGGTATTGCTCTTACTATGAGCAGACAGAAGTAGAAATAGCAGCTTGAAGACACCTCTTCAAGACAAAACACCTCTTTTGGCCATTTCATCCAGACAACTCCTTGTGCAGTGGCCCCACCTAGCCTACGGGAAACGGACAAATGGGAGTTCATACAGAAATCTCCCCAGCTCTTCATTCAGTGCCTAGTACATCAGAAAGTCCCACATCCCCTAGTGAGGCGCATTGTGTGAAATGTTCTCAATATTCTGAGCTACGCATCCAGCATTTTAAACCTCAAAGCGTGAGACATGAAAACCAATAAGAGCAAGGCCCTTCGTCTATACCCCAAGCCACGTGCCTCACATGAACGAATTATTGTGCCTGATGGGAGTGATTTCCAGGGGAGCCTCTTTCTGCAAGATTTAAACCACACGTTAAAACCCAAACTCAATTACAAGGCAGATCCACTGGATTACGTGACTGCTCTGTACCAGACCCAAACAATGAACTATGGAGGGTACAGATCTCTCATCCCCCAAAGTACTCAGAATAGAGCAGGAGTGAAAATGCTGTGCGTTTCATGGATTTTTTAGGTTTCAGGGGGCAGAGTTGTTGCAGAGTTGACTCAATGGCAAGGCTTCCCAGTACCAGCATGTTCAGCCTTGGGGTTGCAGAGCCCTTTGTTGGGGTGGGGCACAGCCTGGCATGGCAGGATGTTGGTGGTCTCCCCAGGCTCTCTTTTCCCTGGATACTGGGGGCATGCTGTCCACCCTAGTTCCCCTGACCCAAACTGTCTCTGGACACGCCTGCCTCATGGATCCTGGGAGCACGAGGGTCTGAGGTCCAGGACAATGTTCTCCAGCTCCTTGTGCGGATGACTGACCAGCCATCGGAGCCTGTGGCTGGGCCTCATGGGTCCCAGGGCAGTGAATGGCCAGGCCAGGCCTCAGGAAGGGCAGAAACCATGGTGGAACCGGGCCTGCAGCACTTTCCCTGAACTCCACTCACCACGGAGTCTGCCTTCGGCTCTCCCACCTCCCCACTGGCCACCTTGCTCCCTTTCTTCATCTCCCTGACTCATGGCTTGGAAGGAAACACTCTTTCACCTTTGCTTCGGCTCCTGATTCCCTCTTGCTCATTCAATTTCCTATCCAGCTTCATCATAAGAAGAAGCCTATGGACCTGTCTCTTCCCTGGTGGGATTTCTTGCACTCTGCCTCTCCGAGGCCCTGAGTCAGAGCCACGGCCAGCTGCCCTCGGGGCAGGTGCACCCGGAGGGTTCCGTTGGGGTGGGATGGGGCAGAGTCATGTGACCTAGCTCCCTGGAGACTGTCCACGCCCAGGGCATCGTGGGCTTGCTCGGCACACTTGAAAGTCTAGCACCATCAGGGGCATGAATAAGGTACACGGCACAGGCTATCGGCTCTCCTCGGGTCATGTCCTTTAACTGTCCGGCAGTCATACAAGGCAGATTTGGCCATACGGGACTGCACGGGCCAGCAAAGAGGTGGAGGGATCCGGTGAGGTGCCTTAAGCCATATGCCTGGAAGAGGTGCGCTCCGATCCCCGCCTGTGCTCTCTCTGCCTCAGAGCTCTGGCCGGTGGGCTTCCCACTGGCTTCACTCATGGAACCCCCTGAGTGCAATCAAAATGTAAAAACTGGCCTGAAACAGTATCAGCAAAGACAAGGGGGGCAGGCTTAAGGCAATGATCAAAGCATAACCAAAGGTGAACTCTATGGGATTAGAAGCAAATGCCTTTCCCCTGTGATCTCAGCACCCTTCCACACCTCACTGTCTCTCTCTCAGCGTCTCTAGATGGACATCATCATTTCTTTCTCTCTAGAAGAGAATTTGTCTCCTCTATTATGTTTAGCAGAAATGCGCCCCACTCTGGTTTCAGACCAAAAGAATCAAGTGTGTCTTCCGTGACCTTAAAGCTGACACGGGCAAAATACAGGACACGTAGTAGATGGTGAATAAATGGCATCTCTTTCTCTCTCTCTTTCTCTCGACTGTGTGGTTCTTGAAGACTAGGCTTATCCGCTTCTTAATCCCCAGAGCTTGGCGCAGAGTAGGGAATGATGATAGCTAAGCTAACATTGAGTGAACATTCATCATATGCCCCAGTCTCAGAGCCTTGTGTTTGCTGGTGTCCTGAGTCCTTATAACAGCCTCATACTGGATACTATTTTGGCTTCCACTTAGCGATGGCGGGGAGGGGGTGGGTACTGAGGGCAGAGAGGTTAAGCAACTGGTTCTGTATCAGAGTTAGGATTTGAACTTGGGTTGAATGGCTCCAAAGCTGGTCTTATTTATCCATCTACCTTGCTGTTTCACCAACAGCAGAAAGCCTCACGGGCTTGCAAAGAGCCTATGCCCTTGCTATCTTTTGAAATATACATCCTCAAAGACCCTAACTCCGTCTCCTCTGCCTCCTCTAATGGAAAGAGCAGGCTGCTGCCGATTCTGCAGTCCAGCTGAGTCATGGTCCCAATTACGCCTTTCTGGCAGTGCCAGCCACTGCTTCTTGGCTTGGAAGGGCTGCTGGGGCATGGGCCATTAAACTGTGCCAACAGCTCCCCTGTGGGCAAGGGGACAGCAGCATATATCAAGCCTCCTGCATCTCCAGGGGGCACTTGACCCAGAGCTGCCACAGTTCAACCATGTGGAGGTGACTGTCGCAGGTTCTGAGGAGTGGGGAGTGGCTTCTCCACACTACCATGGTGGTGGGGTTGGGGGTTCTTCCTGGAGAGGGTAGAGAGGAAAGGGCTGCAGAGACTGTGCTTGGAAGGAGAGCCCCTTGAATGCTAAAGTAAGCATACAGCCAGAGGAAACCTTTGATGCTGTAATCTCGGGCACTAGAACCTTCTTCTACAAGCTGCCTTCTGGCCCTGTTGAATCAGGATCTGCTGGGACCCTTTTTTATAGAGTGCTGCATTCAGCATAAACCCACCTCCTGGCTCACCATGCCCTCCAGCCTTGGGCCAGTTTCTTTCTCTAGCCTGTCCCTGGGCCACACCCATGCTCTGCTCCTGGCCTCCCAGACTGCTGTCTCTTGCCCCACTGAGATACCTCCTGTCTCCCTTGGATTGGGGAAATAACATTGCCTTGACACAAACACTTTTTGGCCCCAAATCCCTCTGTTACTGCGGGTGACTTCTGATAACCATTGTCTCAATCGGGAAGTCAATTGTTCCAGAAAGCCCTGTTCTGGCTCTGTCTTCAATAGCTCTTGAATCCCCCCAAAGGAGGCAGCCAAAGTACTCTAATGAATTACCCACTGGTGGAGCCATAAACCCCACAAGATGTTTAACTACATGAGGGCAAGGGCTTTGTTATTACTCACCACTAGGGGCTTGGCCCATAGAAAATGCACAATTTCTGCTTCTCAAGAAAATGAATGAAGGATGGGCCTTTAAAGGACAGAAACTTTTACCTGATCACCTGGAATAGCAGCCGCATAGCAACCTGGGTGAGCTCTTCGAAACATCATAGAGTCATATCACACTCTTAATTGGATCTTGTGATGATTTTTTTGAAAAGATTTTATTTATTTATTTGACAGAGAGAGATCACAAGTAGGCGGAGAGGCAGGCAGAGAGAGAGGTGGAAGCAGACTCCCTGCTGAGCAGAGAGCCCGATGTGGGGCTCAATCCCAGGACCCTGAGATCATGACCTGAGCCGAAGGCAGAGGCTTTAACCCACTGAGCCACTCAGGTGCCCCTTTTGTGATGATTTTTATAAGCTCCTCAGCATGGCCCTCAAGTCCCTATGTGAGTGGGTCCCGCTGAACACTCTGTCCTCAATCTCTACCACTGTCCCCTTACTATGTTTTAGCCACACTGCTTTGCTTTCTGTTCCTCAAACACCAACCTCATTCCTGCTTCTGGGCTTCTCCATTTACTCATTCCTCTATTGGATCTCCATCAGCCCCTCCAGCTGGAATGTTACCTTCACAGTTGACTCTGACTTACCCTCTGCTACCCTAAGCACTTTCTACACATGGCCCGGTCTCATGGTCTTTCCAGAATTTATTGTTATCAGAAATAATCTTGCTCATGTATTCTCTCTCTTTCCAACTTTCCTATCTTTTTCCATTGGGCCATCAGCTTCCTGAAGGAAGAGACTTCTTAAGTCGTACCCTCTGTATAGATCTGGGGCCTAAAACAGCATCTGGTACATAATACACGCTCAGTAAATATTTACTGAGCGAGTGGACCACCATATCAATGTATTTGTTTATTATTCTAATTCTGAGGTCTGGATGGACTTGTTCTTGTTGTCTTTCCCAACCTTTATGATTCAAGGAGCTTATTCAAAGCCAGTTATATAGGGAAAAACACTTAGCAAACTTCTTGCCACAGCTTGGTCTTTCTTCCACAACCTTCATGGCCACAAGGAGAAGTCACTTCTGATCTTAGAAAGAACACCAATCAAGTCAGGATTGAACCTTCATCCCAGGATCCCAACGGCAAAGGGTCGTTCCAAACAACCACCACAGGGCCTGGCACATGAAAGGGACTTACTAAACGCTGGCCATATTGCAGTGGCTATTGTCATTATTACTGTCATGCTGTGCTGGCAAGTAATGTCTTCCCCAGTCTCTTACTCCAGAAAGGAGGGGGCGGCTTGTCCCAGCAAGTAACACTCAGCGAAGGTGCTCAGCAAAGATGAAGAGAAGTCTAGACAGTAGGAACTGAAGACCAAAGTGTGCAGTTCTTGGGGGGACTCCCCCAAATCAACATCCAAATGTCAAGGTCTACCTTTAGAGGGATGAGAAGCCATGCACAAGCTTTCCCCCGATTTTTAAACACATTCTTTATTTTACTTTCAAAATGTCGTTAATATTGCTCTCCACTTCCTGGAACTCATTTATTACTGGTTGCTTTGCACCCACTACTTCAGAAGGCGCAACTGCCTGCATCTCGCTGGTCTCATTACTGCAGAGGCACCTGTCACGTTTCAAAGCCATACAGAGCTCAGGTGAAGCCCAGGCTCCCTAGTGGAGGGATGCATCAGGCTGCATCCCAGAGAGCTTCTCAGAGCAGACACAGGGCCAGCAACTCTTGGCTGGCTCCCTGTGCAAATACACTACTTCTGCATTGCAAGAGGCCCTCCCCTGTGCTAACGCCACACGAGCAAACATGAAGCGAGTCTCCACTGTCCGCTATTACCACGCTTGGCTCTGTTTCTGTTGTTAGAGTCCATTTACGTTCTGGCACCCATCCTATGGTACAGCTGTTGTTAATCTTATTATATTGTGGATAAATTCAATTAAAATACATCATATACTGGGGTTCACACTATGCACTAGGAATCATGGGAAACCTGCACCCATGTTGGAACTAAAATATAATACTTCAACAACGAATCCGTGGGGACCAGCCATAAGTCAGACATTCTCGGTGTGGGGATAAATAGGTGCAGATAAATTACCTGCCTTTTAGAAGTCTTGGTTCAAAAAGAATCATGGCCTCGTGAAGGAGGGAACAGGCCACGGATAAGACTCTGTAAAATGGTGATTTCATGACTGCACTAACATTTCTTTTTCAAGTATGTTCATTAATCCAAATGTGGACTTATGTTAGGTCAAACAAGCATCTCCCCAAATTGTTTTCTTTTTAAATGCTAACCTAGCTGGGGCGTCTGAAACTCCTGTGGAGGATCTCACGTCTTTAAGGCACACCTTGCGCAGCTCCTGACTCTCCATCCACACTTAATAAATATCCATTTTTTTTTTCTCGTGTGTTCTGGATGGAGGTCCGATGCTGACCTACCCATGCCCTGCAGAACTCAGGCCCTCTCTGGGCCTTTCAGGTCCATGTTGTGGCTTTGGTTGACCCATGGCAAGGAGAGGGGGGCGTTGGGGTGGGGCAGTGCCAAATTCTAACCAAGAGCCTCTGAAATCAGAGAGTCATGGAATTTTACTTTAGTAGCTTTTCCCTCTTATTGAATTTGATGCCTTCCAGCTTGATATTTTCCAAAAACAGCAAACCTGCCCCAATTTCAAGGAAGTGCTTATATAGTCTCTTCCCTCACTAATGACTTTCTCAGATGAGTGAAGCCATATTCTGTGGGCATAAAAGGTAAAGAAAACGAAACAATGAATGGGACCTTTACCTTGTTCCTTTTACTTTCGAATGTTTTGATTTCCACCTTGGCAGCCATTGGGGAAATCCTATCCCTGGATGAGAGACCGTGTGCATGGTGAGGAGGAAACTTGGAGGAGGAAAATCTTTCAACTAAGGTGAAGGTAAGTAAAATCTTAGCAATTCATTTCTTTGCTTTTCTCCCAGGGGAAGGAGTGTGTGGGGACAAGCTCCATCGTGAATAATGGAGACGGTGTTAATTCAGCCCCTGACTTCCACTCACTCCTCGGAAGATGAAATTATAAAAACCAACTCAAGTAACTTGGGAAATAATAACAATTCAGACTGCCCCAAAGGCCTCTACATTTTGGATTTAGAGAAAAATATTTTAATGTGAAAAATGAAATTAATTAAGAATTACATATAATATTTACAATTAATTCTCCAATGATTTACTAGGTGAAATTTGTTAACATTAGATGTCACTGATTTAAATTCTAGCTGAATTTTCTCACACAGTAAAAAGTCATTTATGACTCTCATGCCCCCTTCCCACACCCCACCCCCTGCTCAGTAACCCCACAGTTTTGCTCAGACCAGGCTTTGTCAACCTCAGCACCAGTGACATTTGGGGTTGGATAATTCTTTGTTGTGAGGGGTCATCCTGGGCATTGCACCATGTTTAGCAACACCCCAGGTCTTAACCCTCGAGATGTCAGAGGACACTTCCCTTACCCTAGTTGTGACAACCAAAAATACCTGCAGACATTGTCAAATGTCCTGTGACAGTGTTAAATTCACCTCAGAACGAGAACCACTGAGCATCTGATTTGACATATTCAGAATATTCAAATCATAAAAAAAGTGTTCAAGTCATAGCATTTTTTCCCATTCATTTGAGAGACAGAATAAAACCATTATTTAATTTACTGTAACACCTGTAACATGTTAACACACTACCCATATTAAAATCTACTTCATTGTAATATTTACAAAGTGTCTCCTAAATAAATTCATTATTTACTGTTGGGGGAGCCCATTTTAAGGAAGCCATTGCTAATTGAAGGACCAGTGAGGCATTGTTCAAAAGAAAAACCACACACCCAAGATGGAGTCAGTTATGTTAAGCCTCCACGTCAGCAAACCAAGACTTTGTACCTAACCTAACCACAGTTTCAACCCCTCTCCAAAATGTGACCTTTAACCAGCCAACCTGGAGTTTCCTGGTCAATACTAGAAGGTAATCCACTGATAGACCTTTTTCCATCCCACTTAGAAGGGCAACCTTCCCTAAAACAATGCCTTCTTTGGTAATAATTTCCTTCTTTCCATTCTCTCTCTGCCTTTAAAAAACTTTCCTTTCCTGCAGCTCCAAGGAGCTCAAACTTTCTGTTTGCTAGAAGGGGTGCTGCCTGACTCATGAATAGTTGAATAAAGCCAATTTGAGCTTTAAATTTACTCATATGAATTCTGCTTTTTACTGACATCAATAATGAACAATTGCTCTTGACTGATCACCATTTTTCTGTGCTATGGACCCATTGGTTATTAGAAGCTGGTTATAGGGATCTGAAAAGTAGAGCCTACTTCTTGCCAAAGATGATGTCATGGTCCTGCCCCAGACCTCTCTGTCCCTCGTGTCCATGGATGGCCTAATAGGGAGCTAGTACAGGCATGGCTCCTCTAGCACCAGGCACTGTGCTAAAAGCCTTCTGAGCATCCTCTTGTGGCATCCTCCTTACAACCCTATTAGGTAGCTGCTACTAACTCCAGTTTGCAAGGGTGGATCTATGTCTCAAAAGGTGGCACGACTTGCTGAAGGTCACTTAGGCAGTAAGAGGGTGAGCAGAGATTCAAATCCAGGTCTGACTCTTACCCCTCTTAACTAGCACACTTTACAACACACATTTGCAAGACACATTAGCTGCCTTTCAACGCTGGTGCACAACCTCTGTTCTATGGTACATGTTTCTCGCACATGCTATAAATTCCACCAGCATGCTCTTACCACATGGCAATGCATCAAATCCTGAGAAAAATGGTCTTCTGAGCATCAGGGGTAGTCTCACTTTGCTCAGTCCAGGAATGAAACTTAGTTGGTCATACAATGGAGCTTTTGCTGTCAGAGCAAACAATGACATCTCTCAATCACATGAAGAGCAGGACCAAAAAAAAAAAAAGGTCTTTTTACTGTGAGTTGAGTCTTAAAGATGTCTTAATTTGTATCACAGGGCTGTTGGGGTTTATGCTTTGGGGCTGAGCGGCTGTGCTGGAGTTGGGACCATTTACAACAGTGCGGGGGCAGAGCTGGGGATCTTGCATCCTTAATCACTGGGACAGAGGTAGAGGGTGAGGGACCAAGGGAAGAAAGTGTTAGGAGATGGAGGAGTGAACGGGTCTTAGGTGGATGGAGACCTGAGGGGCAGAACTGCAGACCATATCTCTTGGACAGGTCCAGCTCGGGGTCTAGCAATCTACGGAGCCATGCTGCAGGGTCTGGCCTGGTCTTTATCAGACAAGGAGCCCCTCAGATTAACCTCCCAGCTTCCTCATCAGAGTTGTGTGGTTACATCATTTATTAGGTCTGAGGACAGGCAGGGTGGGTGGTCAGAGATCTCCCACTGGGTAGAGGAGGTGTGAAGCTGCTTGCCTGCAAAGCATCTATCCTTGCCTGCAAAGCATCACTCTTCCTTCATCCCAGTGAATATGAATAAGAAAGAAAGAAAAGAAAAAGAAACTTCTGGATCCTTCCACTGTCTGCAGATTCTGTTGCACTGGAATGGTGTGAGTAGGAAAATATCCCACCCATTCCAATGTGGGAGTGGTTAAGGCAGCTGACAAAGTTCAGGAGTCTCCTCTGCCTCCCCTTCCAGGAGGCAGGACCAGGAGCTCCCCATTTTCCCTGTCTTCTTATTAAATGGAGTCGTAATCGTAGGACCTCCTGAGCTCCTTTCTCCTTCGCCCTCTCCAACCACCTGAATTTGGCATGCTTCCCTTCCCCTTTAACCCTCACAAACTAAAAATAATATCCTCTTGGAACCAGCCAAAAAGTGTCAGTTGGAGGAGTTTAATTAGCAGGAGTGGGCAGAAGACAGCTCTAGCCTTCCTGGTTTGCTGCCTTCTCTCCGGGGAGGTGGAGCCAAGCACAATCAGAAAATCCAGCTTCCTGCACACACCAGACACGGGCTTTCTAACTTTCAGGGAGAGCCTGCCTGGCAACAAAGCTGTATTTCATCTCTGCAATACCGAGCAGGGACCCTGAGGAGGGGAGGGCGGGCTCGTCTACGTGTGAGAGGGTAGGATGTGAAAGCATGAACTGCTGGACTAGATTTTGGGGGTTTGCATCCTGCCTCCCTTTTACTGGCTCTGTGACTTTGGATGAACTACCAGACCTCTCAATGCCTTGGTTTCCATATCTGTGAAATGGGGATAGTCGTAGCACTCATTTTATAAGTCCGTCATGAGAATAGGTAAGTGAGTGGGGAACTTAGCCTTCTGCGTGGCACAGGGTGAATGAATCTCAGAGCATTTGTTCATATTATTTGCTTGTTGTTTTGACTTGGGTGAAATAAGACTGCCCCTAGCCGACAAAATGTCAGCTTCTTTTTTTTTTACTGATATCACCTAGGTTCAAACAGTCACTCAAGAGAAGTTTAAATCAAATAATATGGAAATGAATGTAGAAAACATAAATTTACCTCATATGCATATATGTCTTGTTTATTTATTTTTTAATGGAATTCAGAATTTTGAATTATGGGACCTGGAAGGTTCTTTGAGGTCCAGGCTCCTTCTCAAGGCTCCCCTCCAACACAGCAATGATGTTAGCAGGAGGGGCTGGGTCATCGTGAGATAATGATGATGACAACACTGAGACCTTGTAGGGTACTTTACAGTTTATATGTGGTTGGTTTTGTTTTGCCTTTTTTTTAAAGACCAGCAATGTCCCTGTCCTAACTCTTGGGTATTTCCTCATGAGATAGATTAGGACCCCCTTGGCTGTGGGAGAAGACTCAATGGTCTGTGGTAATTGGCAGAAGTGGGGTCAGGGAGCTAGTGGAAGGGTCACAGGGACAGACTGGGTGTAAGGTTGGATTCCAAAGCACCACAGGGAACCATACCAATCACTGTTGTCATTGAAGGGTAATGAACATGATTCGAGTCTAGCTTTGGTGTTCAAAGGGCTCAACTGAATCATGAGTGGTGTAGTCGAGCAGAGTCTAGTTTTGTAGCCTGCTGGTGCTGGTATCCAGTCTGGGGAAGCCTGTCTAGATCGAAGTGAGAAGAGAGATAGCATCTGGGTGTGGAATGAAGCCCCTCTCAGAGATGCTTCTAGGAAGCAGATTAGTAGGCAGAGTCCCCACCAAAGACAATGAGCTCAAGGCGAGGTCCAATCTCAGCGGGTCGGGGATGGGGAGGCAGTTCCTGGGAGCCAATGGGTGGCTCCATATGGGGTAATCTGCACTCTCAGGGGAATGGGGGCATTTGGAGCCCCACTGGAGATATGTCAGCCCAGGTTTGAGCAGTAACGGCATCTCAGATTCACCTGCAGGTGGAGAATTGCCTCACTTAGTATTCATGGAACCACAGTCTCATCCATATCACCACATCCTCCCAAAGCAGATATAGTAGCCACTACCTTCATTGTATGTACCTAGAAAAAATGATCTATGTACATAGAACTAGTAAAGTAAGCTGGGGTTTGAAGATCTAACTCTAAACTTCTGTGTTTTGTTTTTTTTTCCTTAGAACATCATGGGACCCATGACATTGGTTTTATTCATTCTTTTGGAAAACACAGTTGTTAGCAAGTGTAGCCTTAATAAAACCGAGACCTCTTTTTGTACAAGTTTTTTGTTATTTTTTATTCCTGGAGCTCAATGATGAATTGTCCACTTTGATGGGCCAGATCTTCATATCTTTTTCTCTCCCTTTTATTCCCCTTAACTTTTCTCCTTCCCCAACCCCCCAAAACCTCATGGCTTAAAACAGCACCATTTCTTATTGCTCTTGAATATAAGGACTAGCTGGAGAGTCTGGCTCTGTGGACCAGGCTTGGGTGACATCAGCTGGGCCTTGCCCTTGTGCCTGAGGCTAGCTGGCAGGTTGGCAGGGGGGCTGGCTGCTCTAGGATGACCTTGCCTGGGATGGATAGGATGACTTGGGGCTTTGACCGTGGTCTCTCATCCCTCACTGAGCTAGCCTTGACTTGTCCACACGGTGGCCAGAGAGGTCTAAAAGAGGAAGCAGCAGTCCACAGGACTTTCGGAAGCAGAACCAGCACATTATTTCTTCTGCTGCCTTCTACTGAGCAAAGGAAATCCCAAAGCCAGCCTGGGTTCAAGCGTTTTGGAATAAGAATCTGCATCTTTATGGGAGGAGTGTCAAAATCATATTGCAAGGGGCATGGATACATGGAGGAGAGTAATTGAAGCCATTTTTTTTCAAATCATCTACTATCCCTTCCCCGTTCTCGCTCTTCTCTCTTCTTCCCTTTCCTCTCTTCTACCACCCTTTCCCTTTTCTCTCTTCCTTTTTACTCTCTTAATAATAAATTTCTAAGTAAATTATTATTATTTATTATTATAATTAGTTATCTCACTATAGTAAAAATACTGAGTTAGACACTGAGGAGTCAATGCTAGAAAAGAAAATGCGTGGTTCTTCCCCTCTTGCAGTTTACATTCTAGCGGGCAAGAGAAAGATTAATAAAGCAAATCCATGTGAATTTGAAGATATGCCTAGCTATGCCAGAGAGAGGTAGAGAGTGCTAGAAGAGATTGAATAATGGAGGCTGACCTCATCTTGGGAGGTGGGAAGCTCAGGGGAGGATTCCTCTCAAGAAATCATGATTGAGGTGAGACCTAGAAGACCAGGAGACAGCTAAGGAAAGCTCAGGACAGGGAGTTCTAGGCAAGGGAAGAGAAAGAGTGAGCACCCATGGTCAAGTTCTTTTCAGGAAGAAAGGCCAGTGTGGCTAAGGTACAGAGAAGAAGGGAGGATAGGATCCTCAATGTTGCTGAAGACGTAGCTATGGACAGACCTTGTAGGCCATCATGAGAAATTTGCTCATTGTGCTAAAAGCTATAGGAAATCATGGAATGGTTTTGCATAGGGTGGGTGGGTGGGAAGGGGCAATATGACTTTATAAAGCTGGAATAGAAAACTATAGTTAGAGAACAGATCTGAGACTCAACAGTTGCTGGAGAAGGAAGATACATTTGTTGAAATGTGTTGGAGACGTGGACAATAGGTTGGGACTTGCATTTGACAGGGATGTGAATTTATAGCTAAGAAAGAGTGCCCTGGACATCTTTGCCAACCCTACATCATCATTTTGTACAAAAAATACTTGCTGCACTTGTGTTGCTAATATTTTATTTAAAAATTTGGAGTCTGTGGTTAAGAACAGAGGATTTGAAACTAGACTGTCTGGATTCATTTTGGGTACCATGCATATTCTGTTTGTAGGACCTTGGAGGTGGTCACCATTTCTCTGCTAAAGTTTCCTTATCTGTAACCTTATCTGTAACCTTATCTGCAAAGACTTGTTAAGGTGAGAATTTATACATGTCAGTGACTTTTCAAAGGCTGATTAAAAACTTTAACATGAAAAAAAAAACTTTAACATGATTGTCATTAATATTTTTATTACAACTCTTATGTTTCCCTTGTCTTTTTTTAAATTTTGAAGTTACCCGTATTGTAAAAGGATTTTAGAAAGTGTTCCCTCATTTTTTTTTAGGAAAAAAAAGTTTTCTATGATTGAAACAGTTTCTATAATATATGGGCGAGCTATTCTCTTTTTAAATTTATTTTTATCTCTCTTTTTAAAAAAATTAGTTTCAGTATAGTTAACATACAGTGTTATCTTAGTTTCAGGTGTACAATATAGTTCATTTGACAATTCTAGACATTACTCAGTGCTCATCGCAATAAGTGTACTCTTAATTGCCTTCTCTGATTTTACCCATCCCCCACCCCCACCTCCTCTCTGGTAACCATTCATTTGTCCTCTATAGATAAGAGTCTGTTTTTTACTTTGTACCTTTTTTCTTTGTTTGTTTGGATTAGCTAGTCTTTAAAGAATAGTCATCTCTAAAACCAACTGAAATTCATATTTCTTCTAATTATATTTTTAAAAAGTTGTCTATTTCATATTATTTTTCATGATAATTGGAGTAAGGTTGTTCATGATGTTCTTTTAAAATGCCTGCCTTGCATGTATTTATGTCTCTTTATGTTTTTAACATGTTCATTTGTGCCTTAATATTTTTTGTGCTTCATTAGTCTTGACAGACCTGTGCCTATTTTACTGATCATTCAGAAAATTTGCCTTTAATTCCATTGATCTTGTTCTGTTTTCTATTTCATTAACTCCTCTGATCTTTTCTTATTCTGACTTCTAATTTCTTTAGTTTTAATATACTCTCTTCTAATTTATTGAACGTTGAACATTTAGCCCATTGAGTTCCCATCTTCCTTTCTTTCTTCTCTTTGTGTTCAAAGCTCCTCATTTTCCTCTAACACCCACTCCAGTTACTTCTCATAGGTCTCCTTGGTGCTCCTTCATTTTCATTCAAGTCCAACTCTTTCACCATTTCCATTTTTATTCTTCTTTGACTCTTTCAATTAGACTTTTTTTTCTTTAAGCTTTTTTATTTAAACATATAATGTAACCCCACCACCCTCTCCCAACCCATCTCCCCTCCCACCCCCCTCAGTTTGTTTTATGACATTAAGAGTCTCTTTTGGTTTGTCTCCCTCCTGATCCCATCTTGTTTCATTTTTTCTTTTCCTACTCCCTTAACCCCCACCCCCGTTGCATCTCCACTTCCTCATATCAGGGAGATCATGTGATAGTTGTCTTTCTCCAGTTGACTCATTTCGCTAAGCATAATACACTCTAGTTCCATCCATTTCCTTACACCAAAAACGAAAATAGACTCAAAATGGATGAAGGACCTCAACATGAGAAAGGAATCCATCAAAATCCTTGAGGAGAACACAGGCAGCAACCTCTTCGACCTCAACCACAGCAACTTCTTCCTAGGAACAGTGCCAAAGGCAAGGGAAGCAAGGGAAAAAATGAACTATTGGGACTTCATCAAGATCAAAAGCTTTTGTACAGCAAAGGAAACAGTCAACAAAACCAAAAGACAACTGACAGAATGGGAGAAGATATTTGCAAAGGACATATCAGATAAAGGGCTAGTATCCAAAATCTACAAAGAGCTTAGCAAACTCAACACCCAAAGAACAAATAATCCAATCAAGAAATGGGCAGAGGACATGAACAGACATTTCTGCAAAGAAGACATCCAGATGGCCAACAGACACATGAAAAAGTGCTCCACATCACTGGGCATCAGGGAAATACAAATCAAAACCACAATGAGATACCACCTCACACCAGTCAGAATGGCTAAAATGAACAAGTCAGGAAATGACAGATGCTGGCGAGGATGTGGAGAAAGGGGAACCCTCTTACACTGTTGGTGGGAATGCAAGCTGGTGCAACCACTCTGGAAAACAGCATGGAGGTTCCCCCAAAAATTGAAAATAGAGCTACCTTATGACCCAGCAATTGCACTACTGGGTATTTACCCTAAAGATACAAACGTAGTGATCAGAAGGGGCATGTGTACCCGAATGTTTATAGCAGCAATGTCCGCAATAGCCAAGTTATGGAAAGAACTTAGATGTCCATCAACAGATGAATGGATAAAGAAGAGGTGGTATATATATACAACGGAATACTATGCAGCCATCAAAAGAAATGAAATCTTATCAATTAGACTTTTTAAAAAATGTACAGAGATGTATTGTTTTAGTTGTTATTTGATCATTTATTTTCTTTTAATTATATTATTATGAGATGACATAAATTTATGGTACTGATGATTTTGGTGTTTATTGCAAAATACATATTTATATTTATATTTGTAAATGTCCTCTGTGTTTTTGGAAATGATTTCTATTCTCCATCTTCCACCTTATCAGTTCTCTCTTCAGCTCTAATCATCTACTTAATTCATTTATTCATTTTTTTAAAACCTCTAACGAACAGTTTCTTATTATTTCCAGCAATTTTAGCTGGTTCTCTCTCAAATTCACCTGTCTGTAAAATAGGGTTTTGTTATTTTAAAACTATCTGTGGTATTTCTATTCATTTTTTATATTTAAATATTTCCACAAAAAAATAAGTATTTCTACATTGTTATTTCTAGTTCTTGGGTTGCTAAGCTTTATTTTTGTTAGTTCATCAAGACTTTTTGATCTCATATTTTTCATATTGTTTGTTCTTTTTGACACTGAGTTCATCTTCAGATTAAGTTAACTATTCCATGCAAGTTTTGCATGTCTTGCCTTGTGAAACTGCTGCTAACATATAATTTTAAGATTGTTTATGATGAGGGTGCCCAGTAGAAACCTCAGGGGTTTTAATGACCTGGAGCTAGTTTTCAGGTCAATTTCTGGGTTTGCTGTTACTGCATCATTCATCCAATTTAGAATTGGACCACATATTTATTCCTGGTATGAGCATGGGCTTTTCTTTCTTTCTTTTTTTTTTTTTTTTTGCCAGCAACTTTTCTTTCTCTTGAATCAAAGCCCTAGACATAAGACTAATTTTGTTCTGGCCTGATAGACAGAGCTTTCATAATCCATGAGGACAAGGTGAGATTTGAATTCCAGCTGCCCCACTTTGTATTGTCTTTGGATGGGCATTAAAGCCTCAGCATCCAGCTCCTGGGATCTATGCCTCTTCTAATACCTGAGTGCTATTACTGACTAACCTTCAGATTATTGCTCTGACATTGATTTCCTTTTTCATTTCTTGCACGTGAAGATCTCTCTTGTCTTATTTTGATTTTATTTTTACCACTTTATCCAGAATTTCTATGGGCTTGCACTATGAGGTGGGGCAAAGTGCATCAGTTCTGCTATCATGTTGCAAAAAGTCAGCTTCAGATATTTCCACAGTAATATTTAGTGCAAGAAAACAAATAAACATTGTCACCAGAGTTCTAAAATAACTAAAGCATGACCAATGCATTGGACCCAGTTTGTACTGACTTTCCAAGAGTGGATTGTCAAAATTTTAGGAATATGACCAGCAAGTTATTAAACAGACATTATTTTAAACTAAGTTACAGGAGCACCTGAGTGGCTCAGTCGGTTAAGCATCTGTCTTTGCTTCAGGCCATGATCCTAGGATCTTGGGATCCGGCGCCCATGTAGGGCTCCCTGCTCAGTGGTGAGACTGCTTCTCCCTCTCTCTCTGCAGCTCTCCCTGTTTGTGCTCTCACTCTCTTTCTCTCTTTTGTTGTCAAGTAAATAAATAAAATCTTAAAAAAATAAATTAAATTACACAAAATTGTAAATAAATAAATTTTTAACAACTAGAATATTCAAGACATGATTTCCCAGTTATTTTACTAGATTTTACTATTATCTGTGATCTTTAGGTTATTTGTGTCTTTTGTTTCTATAAAGTGCAGATATTACATAACATAATATAATGGCATGCTTCTGAGTTTCTCGCTCCAAATTTGCATTCAGTGACATCATGTTGGTTGCTCCATGTGGGATTATTCACCCCAAGAGAAGCAGCAAATGCTAAAATCAGGTTTTTTTGTTATTGTTGTTGTTCCTCTCCAGAGCCAGTTAAACATTTACTAATGAATTTCTAGACTCAGAAATATCACAACAATCTACAAAAACAAGATGCATACATTCTCAAATATGAAAGAAGTGAGGGAATAAAACACCCATCAGTGTCCCTTGGGGAAAAAAAGTCAATGATAAAATCAAGGCAATGATGGAAATAGAAATTGAATTAAAAATTAATTGAACTATGAATGAAAGTAAAAAATAAGAGAATTACAAAGGAATAAAAGATGATGAGTACAAAATAAATTTAAGCTTAGGACTAAAGCAAAAACAGTTTTAATACTTAGGGTTATGGCACATAATTTAATGTCATAAACATTGGCATCATTTAAAGAATGATCAATATAACAAAGGTAGGAGGTGGAGAAATGAGATAGCAGAAGAATTTCCTTATTTTTCCATTTCATCTTTTAGAGCAAAAAGTGATTTGGTAGTATTCAAAAAATATCATTTAAGGGATGCCTGGGTGGCTCAGATGGCTAAGCACCTGACTCTTGATTTCAGCTCAGGTCATGATATCGGGGCCATGAGATCAAGCCCCATGTCAGGCTCTGTGCTCAGTGCAGAGTCTGCTTGTCCCTCTCCCTCCTGTCCTGCCCCCACACTCTCTTTCTCTCTCTCTCTCTCTCAAATAAATAAATAAATAAATAAAAACTTCTTTAAAAAAGAAAAGTATGCCTCACCAAAAACGTATAATGGTAACATATTAAAAGTTCTCCACCTTAGATTAAGATAATGAAAATGATGACTGTTTTCCTACTTTTGTTTAACATCGTAATGTAGTTCCTATCCTATGTGGCAACATGAGATAGAGATTGGAAAAGAAGAACTAAAACTGCCATTACTTGTAGACAACGTGAATATCTATGCGTTGTTGCTCTGGTTAATTTCTAGGTTTCTTCTGTGGACAGAACTATTATACACTAACATTTTATATGTATTTTATAAAATTAACATTTCATCATATAACTTTTTAAGTTAAAATAATTCACAGGTTCATATTGTTAATTACAATTCACATGCAGGATTATGATTTGTTTGACTTCTCTAGGTAACTTCCGTAGGTCATTTCCACACCAATGATCCTAGTTCTCAAGGAGAAAGGGATGCTAACAGTTGAATATCCAAAAATTACTCATCTACTTTATCCCATATGGTACTCACAACAGTCTCAGAATACCCATTATCAACACAGCTTTACCTATAATCACTGCAAACCACTAAAAAGGTTATCAAGGCTTCCTCAGTTCTTTCTTCTTTTTTGAAATAGTGGTATTTTGTCTACATGGTCAGTATTTATAACCATTATATATTATCCCCTCTCAAACTCTTTCAAAATTTTAGTTTGTAAGTGCAACTATATATTGCTCACCATCAATCCTTATGTCAACATCTTTATAAAAATTTCATATATCTGAAGTTTGTTTTTGAGTTTGCTCTTGGAAAGAGTGCCTGGGTTCTTAAATGCGATAGCCGCTTGTCCCAGCTTTTACATGTAGAGTAGTCTGGATGGGTATAAAACCCTTAGCTTATTCTTTTTTCCTTGAGTATCTTAAATATGGGATAGTCCATGCTTTTTTTTCTGGCATAAAGCATTGTTGTTGATAAGTCTAATAATATTTTTTGTAATAAGACTTTTATATCTTTGTTTAGATGTTGAAAATTTGTTTATTTTTCTTTTAAGTCTAGCTATTTTACTAGACTATGTTTCAGTGTTGACTTTTCTGAGTCAGTTTTCTCAGGTGTGTGCTGTGCCTTTTCAGTATGTAGTTTTAAGTTTATGTTGTATATTTTTTTGTAAAATATTTTATATATTTTAATTTTCTCAATTATCTTCCTTATTCGTCTTTTGTTCCTTTACTTTGTTTTCCTTTTCAGGGACTGCTATTATATAATTGTTGTGTCTTCTTTGCTTATATCCACTATGTTACATTTTCTTAGATCATTTTATGTCTTCTTAAATTTTTTTGTTAAAAAAATCTATCTTCTCACTTTATATTCCTCTTTAGCATTTATCTGTTATATTTATTTGCAATTGTATACCTTCTGTTTTTGTCTTCAGTTTGGAAATGATTTTTTCTTTTATTTAAAATTCTTTTGAGTTTTTTCCCACCTCATTTCTGATCTTTTTTTTTCTAATTGGGAGTATATTGTTGCTCTTTCATTTTCTATATTATGCTCTTAATATCTTTGAGCTCATTGAGAAATACTTTGTCTTTTTGGTGGGCATGTCCTTTTTGTGTCCTCTGCGGGTATTTATTGTCTTTAGGGAGTTACTTTCTTATGCTTTTGAAATCCTTGCACATTTTTATATGAAAGTAGTTTTCTTGAGCTTTTAGAGGCAGTATCATTCATGGTAGTTTTCTAATTTCCCAAAGCTCTATTTCTGTTGTTACGAGATACACCAGCTTGATCTCTAAAATCTATTCCTTGTTCTTCTCTGCTTTTATTTAGCTCTGTTCTTCTCTACTTTTATCTGAAACTTGCATTTTCCTTATCTTAATCGTCTCTGTTCTGCTCGATGAGAATTGCATGCCAGAAATTCTGTGGGCATTGTCGTCAAGGGGAGCTTGGCTAGTTTTGTGAGTACATAATGTCCAAAATTCTTCAGGCCTTACCTGCTGACATTGCCTTTATGCTTCTCACACTCACCCACTATTGGAGTTAGCAAACCCCATGGCTCACTGTACTTTACAGTGAGCTCCTGGTGGCCATTTTGGGTTCTTTCCTTCTCTTGTTTGTTAAATATTCTCTTTTTCTTTTCTCTTTTTCTTCCCACACTGATGTTGATACCACTCAACAGTTGTAGCTGCCTGTGTTGTGCCTGATCTATTTTTATTTCATGTTTCATGGTTTTGCCTGGCCATCTGGTTTGGTTATGTATTGGGGGCTTATGATTTTGTTATATTGCTTCACTGTCTTTATGTGGGATTCAGGTAGGTTTAAAAAATTATGCCACTGTCATAATTATGCCACCAACTTTCCAGACTCCACTGGGACATTGATTAATACTTAATTAAGCATTAATTAGGTATTAATATATAAGTAATCCCAATAATAGCATTTAAATAATAATATTTGAAAACATCAGTAAAATTTGAAAAGACATTTTTAAATGTTTCTAGCTTCCTTAGAAAACTTAGAAAGTAGTTTTCAACATTATTTAAGAAATCTCTTTTAACATAGGAACCACCATCATAATTAATAGTGAAATATCAGAATCACTTTCATACAATCAGGAACATTAGAATTATTTCTGTTGTTGATATAATTAGTAGTAATATTAGCAGATGTATTAATCTTACCTTTCATGAACACAAGAGTCGGTTCTAAGATTACAAGATTAATCCCAGAACCCACCTTAGAGTGCACAAGTGTAATCAGTCTATTTCTTGTTCTCATCTGGTTTGTCTCATGCTAAACAAGTCAGAGAAGTCAGGTGGAGGTGTGCCATAATAATTACAGCTATTAGGGGCTGAAAAATGGCAGGCCTTAGACTCTGAGCTTTATTCCACAAATTCAATAAAAAAAAATTAACTTGTGCCTGATTTTGAGCCCATGTTGATGTCTGTTTTTTTCCTGGTTTCCACAGTTTCAGAAAATAGAGACATTTGTTAAGGGTAGTTGTTTATTTTTATTTCAGGAAATAAAAATAAATAAAAAGACCATGAGGCTTTAAAGTACATTTGCAGAGTTGTGTTAGGTACTAAAATAATTCCAAATGCAACTTAAGGAAAGACTCATTAAGAGCTTAAAATATAAAACTTTTAATAATTCTAACAAGTGACAAAAAATGTCAGTTCCATATGAGAATCAATGAAGGGAAAACATTTCTTAATTAATATGGGCAAAAATATTTTGGCCAGTTCTTCTTGCTTCCTCTCCCTGGCAGGAGGCTGGGAATGTTGCCTGCTGACACGCCACTCCAAGTGTGTGCTCTGATCTGGTGTCAGAATGTTGGCTGGGAGGTCAGAGAGAGATTTGCCATTTACTGAAGCGTACACCAAGTACTTATTCACACAATTTTTTCCACCCCTGTTTCTTCCTGCCAAAATGCCATATCAGAAATCGTTAAAAGAATGGAAAGTGTTCAACCTGGGGAACAGAAAACACAAGAAAAGACGAAGAGAGCATAAGCTCTGTGTTCAGTTAATTGAAAGTCTGTTATGGGGAAAGAAAGTTGTTTGGTGTTATGGCAGAACGAACAACTACAATGAACCAATGTTGTATCAGAGAGCATTTCAGCTCCCAGATTGAGAAAGCCAGCCTCACTACTTCACAAGCCCTGAACACATCATTGCTCCTTCCCACCCAGATCTATTCCCAGAATCGGGTGCTGATTCCAAGAAGGAACTCTCCCCAAAGTTCATATTCTCCTTCCCCTGACGTTTCCCTTCAAGCAACGGAGGTTTTGTTTGCATTAAAGGGCTAAACCCATGCTTCATTTTAAAATTTGGATGGTTTTATATCAAAGGGAGGGTCAGTTATGATGAAGCCACTTTCACGTTGGAATGCTTATGTGGAGATGTAATTACACTGCATGTGGACTTGCTGTGATTTAATGAAGGAAGATGACCAAAGGACAGAGCTGCTTCTTCAAAACAAATGGAGGCACCTTGGTGCTAAGACTCAACCAGACTAACTATATATAGCCACAAATAGCTTGCCTGAAAGGGTACCCTCCCAGACTGGACACTGCCAATGAGGAGGCTTAAGGGGGATGGGAAGCCAGG
>RCUC01148356.1:0-51311 GCA_003697995.1 Taxidea taxus jeffersonii | reverse complement strand
GGGGGTGGGGGTTAAGGTGGTAGGAAAAGAAAAGATGAAACAAGATGGGATCGGGAGGGAGACAAACCAAAAGAGACTCTTAATGTCATAAAACAAACTGAGGGGGGTGGGGGGGTGAGGGGTTGGGAGAGGGTGGTGGGGTTACATTATATGTTTAAATAAAGCTTAAAAAAAATTTAAAAAAAAGCTTCCTGGGATCGAGTCCCACATCAGGCTCCTTGGTCAGCGGTGAGCCTGCTTCTCCCTCTGCCTCTGCCTGCCACTCTGTCTGCCTGTGCTCGCTCCTGCGCTCTCTCTCTATCTGACAAAGAAATAAATAAAATCTTAAAAAACAAACAAACAAAAAAACCACTTATTTTATTCAAAAACATCATTTGTGAAGGCCTCACCAGGCTGCCAAAGAGGATCATGGCACAACAAAGGCAGAGAAAGTCTGGTGTAGAAGGTTTGGGAATCCTTTGACGTAAATGACAAAGATGGGAGGTTAGCATTCTATGTCTATTATTCTAGAGAGTATTTCTAGCTTTCATTAGAAGTTCCAAAATGGCAAAGAATTAGATCAATAACTCTCTAATAGGGGTGATTTTTCCCACCCAGGGGACATTTGGCAATGTCTGGAGATATTCTTGGTTGGTTCAAGTGGGAGGTACCCCTTAGCATTCAACCAGTAAGGCCAGGGACCTTGCTGACCAAGCTACATGTTATATGCAGAGGACAGTCTCCACAACAAAGAATCCTTCTGCCCACATCCTGACAGTGCTGAGGCTGAGAAACCCTGGGTTAGATTATCACATCATTGGTGGGAATTTCTCTGATTATTAGGACCTCTAGGAAAAAAAAAAAAATCAATGCGCAACTTCATTAGAAACACCTGCACTAATTCTCACATCCAGCCCTAATGCACATCTGCTGTGAATACCAGGTGCTGGGCCCTAGGAGTCCAGAAAGAGGAGGCATGGCCCTGAAGGAGCTCTGGGTCTGCCATTCAGCAGGATGTGTGACCCAGCAGACTGGTATGCAAAGTGCAGTCACTATGCCCATCGCTACTGGGGGCCTGTTGTCCAGGCTGATATGCTGGATGCTAGGGATCATTGTGAATGTGACGGAACATGGTCTTTACCCCCACGGAATCCACACCTCTCCGGGAGACGTGTATGCCACGTGTGACATTGGAGAGGCAGGGTACTGTGAGGCTGTGTGGCAGGGTGTGTGTTTGGGTGCCTATTGGGCTGAGGATGACTCACCTTAGGGTGGTGGTCCATAAGGTCTCCCTGGGGGTGGTGAGCTTTGACCTGGGACCTAAAAGATGAATAGTTGTTGTCCAGACCAGAAGATGGGGAAAGGATGCTTCAATCAGATGGAATAGCAACCAGTTTGAGACTCAGAGTGAGCCAAAGAACACGGAGCATCAAAGGAAGGAAATGGAGTCTGGCTTGGACTGGAGTGTCCTTTAAGGGAAAGAGTTGCGAGAGGTGAAGACCTGGGACAGGAGCTGGGGCTGGCTCATGCAGGGAAGGGATGTCTTGTGCACCATATTAAGGATTAAGGGCTTTATCCAGAGGAGCCATTGAAGGAGTATAAGCAAGAGTAGTGGGCCATTTTTGTTTTGTTGAAAGGCACAGACCAGGAGAGAAGAGCCAAGAGATCTGGAATTTGGTGGATGGCTTTTGGAGAGAGGGAGAAAAACAGGAAAGGACAAACCAAAGGAGGGAGGGAGAGAGGGAGGGGGGAGGGAAGGAGAGAGGAAGAGAGGAAAGAACAGACAGAGGGAGGGAGGGGTGGGGAGGGAGCTGGGGAGGAAGAGAGGAAAGGACAGATGGAGGGAGGGAGGGAGGAAGAGAGGAAAAGACAGATGGAGGGAGGGAGAGGGGGAGGGAGAAACTGCCCAGGAAACCAGGGAGGACTCCTCAGAGGAGGTGCTAAGTGAAGTGAAGTTGGAACAGGGAGTAAGGTTAGCTAGGTGTAGAAGGCGGGGGAAGAGCATTCTAGGCCAAGCACTGTGAGAGCCTGAAAGGGCCTCGAGTATTTGTGGATGATGAACTATTTGGCCTGAACCATGCTTGGTGTGTAGGGGAGAGGGGGGAACATGAGGCTCAGTGCCAGCATCTCCACAAGCGTGATCTCTGACCTGCTCCTGAAGGGTGATTACCGAGGGCCAGAGATCCTGTGTGTCCCCTGCTCCTTAAATCTGTCCAGACATGAGGCCCCTGCCAGAAGGCATGTCTACACCTGGGCCAGAGTCCCACTATAGACTTGGGGGCACAGGTTGCTCTCCACGTGGCAAGTGAGATACTCTCAGTGGACACGATGGTCTGCCTCACATCTGGAGCTTTCCTCTGCATTTCCTCTTAGGGCGGCTTCATTAATTACATGGTTTCGACAAATCCATATCTCAGCCCAGAGCACGCTCCCAAATTCCAGTCTACAACCCTAATTGCCTTCTGGCCATCTCCGCCTGGATTCTCCAACTAAATTTGTCCACAATTGACCTTATCAGTCAACAAATATTTGCAGAATTGAATTGAATTTTCCTGCCAAACTTCTCAAAAGAGTTATCTCCTCAAAATTATCATTATTTGTAGACAACATGATTGTGTACCTAAAACACCCAAGGGAATCAACTGAGAAATCTTTGGAATTAATAAGAGTTCAGAAACCCAGTTGGATGTGAGATGAATATATAAAAATCAATAGGTTTTTCTGTATACCTGTAAAAAATAGCTAGAGAAATAAAATAATGGGGAAAAAGGTTATTCACTAGAGCACGAAAAAGTGCATAAAATGTCTGGGAACATCCTTAACAAGATGTGACTGGGACCTCATATAAAGAAAAGTACAAATCTTTATGGAAAGATGAGCTGGTATTTATTGATTACATATTGTGTATTAGGTACTGTATGAGCATTTAGCAGTTTAATAGGTATTATCACATTAAACTATATAGTCATCTTTGAAGTGGGTATTAATTTTAAAGATGTCAAAATTAAGGTTTAAACAGTTTACATAAAGCTCCCACCAAGTATTAAGTGGCAAAATGGAAATTTGCGTGCAAGGTTTTTGCTTCCCAAACCCATGCTTTTAACCTTTGCCTAAGCCACCTCCCCAGGAAACCCTAAATACACAGAAAAATGAAGTTGGAAGGTGTCCTCTGAATGTTATAAAAAGATTAATTCATTTCACCCATCCGTTCATCCCCACAGTGGGTATTGAATGTCTACAAGGGGCAAGGACTGAACTAGGTGGTAGAGATAAAAATATGCATAGGCTTTTAAGAGAGTCTGTGGATGGAGAAGCCACATAAGCATGTCATCATGTCACCATGGATGAAGGCAAGGATATTCAGAGTGGATGGCTAGCAAGTAGAGGGGAGGTTCCAAGATGGCTGCTTGGAGGAGGGAAGGAGTCTCAAAGTAACTGTAGTCAGCTGAGTGAAGGAACCAGAGTGCGAGCATCCCAAGCACAGAGAGTTGGGTGGGCAATTAATATTTATGAATTCATTCATTCAACCAGCAACTCTTCTGGGAGCATCTGCTCTGTGCCAGTACAGGTCTGGGAGCTGGAGATAGAGCAGAGAACAAAATAGCAACTCTGCTTTCATGAAGATGGCATTCTAAGGGGCAGAAAATAAACAGGAAGATCGGCGGCAGTGGGTGCTAAATGATACGGAAAAAAATAAAGCAGGAAGCTAGAGCTCCCTGAAAGCAGGGGGGCCTGGATTTTAGGTAGGGTGGGCTCCGAGGAGGTGATATTTGACTCCAGAGCTCAAGGAAGTGAAGGAGTGGGTCACACGGCTCTTGGGGGAAGAGGTGTCTGGACTGAAGTGTCCCAAGTTGGGCATGTGATGGGATTAAGGAATGGCCTGGAGGCTGCATGGCTGACTGTGGGAATAAGGGAACAAGAGACAGGAGAGGAAATCAAGAAACAGAGGGGTGTCCATTCTGGGAGGGCTATGAAGGGCCAGGACTTGAGCTTTTATGCTAAGGGAGATGAGAAGCCAGCCCACCTTCAGTAGAGTGGTCTTTCTAAAAATAGGACCAAGAAAGAGACAGGTCAATGTCACTGCTTACAAAAATGAACATTTTAGTCTACAAGAAAAATCAAAACAATGCAAAAAGCACACAGCCATGTAGACAATGATATTTGCAACAAATATGACAAAAGAGTAAAATCGGATTCTATGAAGAGTTAGTGCAAGTTGGTAAGAAAGTAAGAAAATTGTAGGAACCTATGGAAGACTTAAGTCCATAAAATTTAGGAACCTCTGTATGTCAAACATCATAAAATTAAAAGGCCAAAACAGTGACAAATGTGTTTGTAGTACCTGTGATGCCTAAAGGACAAAAATATGTAAGTCAACAAGGAAAAATAAATACCGCAGTGGAAAATTAGCCAAAGATTTCATCAGATAGTTCCCAAAGGGAGGATTTAAAATAATTAGGGAAAGTTGAAAAAAATGTTAAATCCAAGTTACAAAGAGATGTTAAAAAAAATAAGATAGCTTTTTTTTTTTTTGTACCTGTCAAGTAGGGAAAAACTTTTCAATAAGAGAACACACAATGTTAGTGAAGATGGCTTGAGACAGACATTTATAGGCATGGCTGTTGAGAATGGAATTAGAGTATGTTTTCTAGAAAGTATTTGGAAGATCCAGAGCCAGAGCATCACAAAGGTTTATACCCTTTGACTCAGTACCTTGCACTTTTAGAAGTCTGTCATTGGGAAATCATCCAAAAACAAATGCATGAACAACACCCTAAAGCATTTAATTCTCCAGGATTGTTCTTGAGCCTGAAATGGGTCTTGGCCATGTCTGGTAGCTGCACTGACTGGAGAGAGGTATGGGTAAATGAAGGCAGCCCATCCTGCGTACAGAGAAAGATATGCAAGGTGCCCTGGGATCAAAGTGCATAGCAGCATTCCCGTCTACAGGGAATTAGAAGCGAGGAATGAAGAATACGAAAAAACTTGTTTAAAAAGATACAAGCACCCCTGTGTTCACTGCGGTGTTACTTACAACAGCTGAGATATGGAAGCAGCCCAAGTGTCCATGGGTAGATGAATGGATAAAGGAGATGTGGTGGATATAAACATGAACTATTACTTAGCCATGAAAAAGGATGACAACTTGCCATTTGCAACAACCTGGATGAAACCTGAATCTATGATGCTCAGTGAGATAAGTCATTCAGAGAAGGACAAATGGCATGTGATTTCACTTATGTGGAATTTAAGAAATAAAACCAACAAAAAAGGGGACAAACAAAAAGAGATTCTTAAAGGCAGAGAACAAAATGGTAGGATGGGGGAAATAGGTGAAGGGTATTAAGGAGGACACTTGCCATGATGAGCACTGAATAACGTATAGAATTGTTGGATCACTAGAGCACACACCTGAAACAACTGAACTGTATGTTAACTCTACTGCAGTTAAAGAATAATAACAATTTAAAAAAAAGGATGAAGAACAGGTAGCCCTTTTCTTGGAAGAAATTCAGCATCTTGTAGGTGTGAAAGGACATTTAGCCCCTTTGGCATGGATTCCTTCTCTATTAGCCTTTCAATCTGGAGTGGCTTCTGTCTGGGTTATAACTTCTTCAACTCACTAACATTTGATTTCAGGAAGACTTCCCAATGAGTCAGGCTTCTAGCACTATCTATCTCCAACAGTGCCTGCCACAGAGGTCAGCCAGCCTCCTATGGACTATGCCACCACCCCCAACCTTGAACCCGAAGCTGGATATGATAACGGCGTTAAGTGAGTGTTCATTCTGGGACTCTGGCCATGGAAGAACATTTTCCACTGCATTGACCAGCATTCATTCTGTCACCAGAGCTTACAAAGTATCCAGGTCTTATTTAAAACAGAAAAAACAAAATCCAGAAACAATTTAAATGTCTGATAGTGGGAGAATGTCTGAGTAAATTTTAGTTCAACCACAGACTGGAATGTTGTGCATCCATTTAAAAGGCTGTTTATAACAGATTCAATATCTTAGGGGAGAAGCTCGTTTTATAATGTTTACTGAATTGTTGCAAAAGAAAACCGAGAAATGACCTGCGTAGCTGTGAGCAGGGGAGTGGTTGAATACATTGAGATATATCCATGCTGTGGAATATTACACCTTTATATAAAAAATAAGATATGTATCTCCTAACCTAGAAGGTGTCCCTGACGTACTGTTAAGTGAGAAAACACATTGCAGAGAAATGAACTAATGTAGGATCTCATTTTTAAACAAAATAATAAAAATACTCCCAGAATGTGTCCATTTGCGTGCATGAGAGTAGAGAAGGTTGGCGAGGGACACATAGCTGCCTGGTCACTTTGGATTGGATGGGAGGGAGAGAGATAGGAGATCAGTTTTTCTTTATATGTTTTTGTGTTGTATATATGCATATCTATGTATATCAGAAAAGCACCTTGCCTTTGTAATTTAAGGCAAGACTAATTTACTGAAGAAGGAGCACACACAATTGTATATACAATATTAGTTGCACAGTGTGAAATGCATCTGGAAAAATATAGAAAAAAATGAAAATACAAATAGCAGTTGCCTCTGGAAGGAAAGTGCAGTTATAATGTTTCCTCTTTTATATCCTTTCCTGTATTTTCCAAATCCAATGAGCAAAATGTATAAATTATTCTTTAAAATATACTGCCTTCCACCAGTCCATCTTGCCTTTGTTTAACTGTGATCGGGCCTCTCTGCCTTGCCTCCTGCCACCTGCCTTTGCTGATATTCATGTATCCACTCAGCATATACTTATTGAATTCTCGGCATTGGGGATGCAGCGGGAACAAGGACAAATCTCCCACTTTCAGCATTCTACTTCCAGAGGAACCATTGAGACATCAGACTGAGTGACCTCACCCCAGACCCTCATCTTAGCCTGTCTGTGGTACTCAACAGATTGAGTCAAGTACTCTGTCGTGGAAATGCCCTCTGGTTCTCCCGCCATTCTGCCTGCCTCTATGCCCCCTTCTCCATCACCTTTCTTGTCCCCATACATGGAAAGTGTTCCTGGGGCCTCTGTTGGGAGCCCCTTCGCTTCTTTCTCTGTAGAAGTCCATTTATACCCAGATTCTGAATCAGAAATGGCAGATATGTGCCTTTCTGAGCCAAGGCAGCAGCCCAGGATGCTGGGGATAGTGGTAAATGTTGGTATCGGTGGTTGTCCAGTGTATGGATGATAGTGGCCTTTATGGTGTGGCCCCGTGGGCTCTGTACTTCAGATGCACTCTGTGTGTCCCTGGGTGCCCACATTGGAGTGTTTGCTTATGTCCAGTCTAAGACCTGGGCCCCGTGGCACATCACCGGGTCTAACCTAGGGGAATGAATGAATGAACAAATGAACGAATGAATGACATAATACAGTGACATCAACAGGCAGATTTTAGAAACGAGTAGATCTGGTGCCTGTGTCGATGAGGGGAAGTTTAAGGAAGTGAATTAGGGGGCTCCTTTGAAGATTTATTACATTATTGTTGTGACTGAATATTTTTCTGTTTTCTGGGCCACTTACGTCTTCTTTTGTAAACTAAGTTGTTCAAGACCCTGTCTGATTTTTCAGTTATATAGTACTTGTTGTTTCCTATTGATTTGCCAAGGTTCTTTTTGTATTAAGGCAGTTACTTTTGTGCCTAACATTTTTGTATCCTTTTCTCTTCTGTTTCCATTTTTGACATATACATACTTCTTGCACAAAACTATCAGGCTTGTAGTATTTTTTCAGTTTTTCTGCTCAGAAAAATAGGCCAAATAATTATTTGCCTATATATTTTTTCCAATCATTTTTTTTTTGGCTTGATTTTGTTTTAACGTCTAACTCTTTTCTCCATCTGGAATTTATTTTAGTAGATGGTATGAGTTGAGGAGGTAGCAGTTCTTTTCCCAGGTAATTTGGTGACCATGCAGAAATGTTTATCTTTTCTCATTGATTATTTTAATGTTGCCTTGTACGTATTTCAATTTTTATATGTGTTAAGATTATTCCCACAATACTGTTTCATGTTCTGATTTTCTGCTCTTAGACCACCACTCTTTCATCAGCATCATTTGGTGATTCTGGTTAGTATCTTGCAGAAGGAGGATACTGCATTTACTACCTTTTCAAAAAATATGCATTGTCTGTGGCCATCTATTTTTCCACTTAAACTTGGGTATCATTTTACCAAATTTAAAACAGGTCTTTGGGCTTTTGATCAGAATTGCATTTAGCTTATAAATTAACTTTTCAAAAGGTTAATATTCTAAATTAACCTTTCAGTAGTTCGTCTTTCTGCTCAAGATGACGTTATGTCTCTTCAATTATTCAGTTTTTAAAAATTGCTCTCTAAAAGGCATTTTCATATAGTGCCTACTCATTTCTTACTGAGCTCATTTCTATGTCTTGCATGCATTTTGTAGTTATCATAAAGAACTTTTTTCTTTATATTTTTAACTGTCACTGGCATATGGAAATGGTATTGATTTTGTAAACTTATTTTGCATTTGGCTACTTTACAGAGTTTTTTTTAATCAGTACTAACAGCTTTATAATTGATTTCTTTGGGTTTGGGGTATATTAAAATATCATTTACAAATCATGTTTTTTTTTTGTTTGTTTGTTGTTTTTGGTGTGTGTGTATGTGTGTGTGTTGCATGAGTTAGCTCTTCCAATAAGTCATGAACCCTCACAGGTGACAGTAACATTTCTGTCTCATTCCTGATCTTAATGAGGTGTTCCACTGTAACTATGATGTTGGTTATTGTTCTAAAATGGATGCTGTATCATGGTAAGGAAATCTTTTTCTTAATTCCAAAAGCTTATTTTAATCAGGGTTACCCGTCTAATTTTATTAAATGCACATTTAGCATTTATTCAGAAGACTTTAATTTTTTTTCTCCTTTAATGGGATACTTTGTGTTAAGAGAGTTCTCAATAGTAAAATCATTTCAGAGATTAACTGTCCTTTGTCAGTTAATCCCTGAATGGGCTTTAAAAAAATTAGTGTTGAGTCCATTTGTCAGCATCAGAGTTAAGGAGGGGTGTGTGTGACATGGCTGTTCACGTGTGAATCCCTTTTGTGAGTAGCAGTGTGGTTTGGGCTCCATTCCTTAATTTCTCTTTGCCTTAGTTTTTCATCTATAAGTGGAGATGATATTGATAGTGTCCATATTGAAGGGCTGTTGGTGAGGTTTAAACAACTCAGTCTATACAAAGTTCTTAGAAGAGTGTCTAAACAAACACTCACTAAATACAAGCCATATATTAAATTATTAGAAATTTGCCATATGCCTGATACTGAGTTTGGGGTGTGGATTCAGAGAAGGGAAAACTCACATATGGTCTGTGTTCTTGTGGAGCTTACAGTGTGACAAGAAGAAGATCCTTATGAAATAATCACATGGAAGCATAGAAATTTGATTCTATGATAAATGCTATCAAGGAGAAGTTATGGTGTCATGAGAACATGTAATAGGGGTGTTGGGCTAGTCAGGGAGAGACACTGGACTGAGGTCTGAAAGATAGATATGCCCAGAAGGTAGGGAAGAGTTTTCTAGGAAAAGAGAACATATGCAAAGGTCCTGTGGTTGTGCAAGGAAGATAGTGTGGCGTACAAAAGTTGAGAGGGTGGCATTTGACTGGAACACTAGCAGACACTGGGTCTCAGAGGTCAGTAAGGGCCAGACCATGCAGAGACCTTCCCAGGCCTACAAGTGATTTCCTTCCTTACTGAACAGCAATGAAGAGTCATGGAAGGTTTGATGTAGGTTGGGGGGAGGGGAAGTCATCTGATCAGATTTCTGTTTTAAAAAGACACCCCTGGCTGCAGTGTTGGCAAGGACCAGTGTAAATGTGTTTGGCCAGTTAGGAGGTTATTATGGCAGTCCAAGAGAGAGACTGGTGTGGACAGGAAGGTGGGGAGTGGAGGTAGAGACAGGATGGTAGATTGCTTGGGAGGAAGGGGGACATCACAAACCAGAGCATCCTGAAGGAGATGTTGGGGCTGGAGCTCAGAGGGAGGTGCAGCCTGCACTGTGAAGTTGTGGGTTGTCAGTGGGCAAATGGGGAGGTCCTCCAGACTAGACAGGAGGAGAAGCCCCAACATGGAACCTGGAAAGGGGCCAGAGGAAGAACAGAGGGCGTAAAGAAGGAGAGAGCAGTGGTGTAGGAGAGAGCCTAGGACTGCTCCAAGTGTGGTCCCCAAGCAGCAATATCATTGCATCACCAGGGATCCAGTGAGAGGAACAGCCTTTGGCCCCAGCGGGATGCTGTCCATCGGAAGGTCAGAGTTCACATTTCACTAGGCACCCAGACAGTGTACATGCATGGTGAAGTCCGAGATGCTCTGGCCTGGCAGGAATGTTTCCAGAAGGAGGGTATGTGTGAGCAACAGTCTTAGAGGCAGCAGAGACAGAGGTCTGTTCAAGGGAAGACTGAAAAATAGCCACTCGACCCATCAGTGACCTTAGCACACCTGCTTGGGTGGATCAGTGGGGCCCAAAGGCAGAAGTGACAGGTCTGGAGAGTGAGTGGGAAGTAAAGAAATGGAGACAGAAAGTATGGCCAGATTGTGTTTTCTAGAAATTTGGCAGTGAAAGGGAAGAGAGAGACAAGGCTAGAGGGAGTGCATTGGGAATTATTTTCTCGGTTGTGGAGTGAATGGGAAGAATGGGAAGGCTCCAGTGGAGAGGAAATGATTGGACATGTGTAGTGTATGCAGGAGAGAGACAAGGGTCAGTTTCTTGGTGGGGAGGGGGGATGGGATTCCAAGGGCAGATGGGATGATGGAGCAGGGGTGGTTCCTCTGTTGGGAGAAGGAAGACGGCCTGGGACAGATTGGATGAGAGCAGAAATGGGAGGCGGGGGGACATGGGACCAAGGGATTCCCCCTTGTGGGTTTGTTTCCTCTGTCAGGTGGGAAGAGAGACAAGAAGCTTGGAGGAGGGGCCTGCAGAGTCAGGAGAGCCTGGAAATGGAGACGGTCGCAAATTGTCATTCTGGCACTTGACGTTCTAGATGGGAAGCCTGTGTTCTGCCCAGTCTGGTGACTTTTAGTTCCAATTCTCTGAGCCTCACTTTCTTACTGCGCACTTGTTCTGAGGCTAGAGTCCAATGATGCATATTTTGTCTCCTGTGTAGTGCATGGCACAGGCAAACCTAGGCTTCCTCTGTCACCCATCCTTCTCTCCCTCTGTGCCCAGCCTGGGACGGCCGAGGAAGCCCGTGGGAAAGTGGGTGAACATTGCTCCCATTTCTCTGGAAGCTTCTAGGAGTTCTTCTGGCCAACCTGACTTCCTCCCTTTCTCTCTCCCAGGTCAAAACTGCACGTTCCAACTGCAGGGTCCCAACGGGACAGTTGAGAGCCCAGGGTTCCCGTATGGCTACCCCAATTATGCCAACTGCACATGGACCATCACTGCGGAGGACCAGCATAGGATCCAGCTTGTGTTCCAGTCCTTTGCCCTGGAAGAGGACTTTGATGTCCTGTCGGTGTTTGATGGCCCGCCCCAGCCAGAGAACCTGCGGACCAGGTACTATCTGCCCTCCTCCCCACAGCTGACAGTGGGGCCCCGAGCCAAGCCTGCTTGCCAACAAAGCCCTCTGTTCCTATGGGCTCTGCCTTCAGTTCCTCTGTTTCCAAATTCCTTTCTCCAGCTTAGAAGTGCCCAGTAGGTGGGACTGATAGGTAGTGTACTTCGGAAGATGAGATAGAAGACACAAAGTGTTACAGAGAAAACCAAGTCTTTCTATTAAGATGGATTTTGTATGGATTTTTGTGTATGTGTATGTATCTATTGGCATGGATTCTTTGCACGCAGGGAGATCTTTTTCCTCCCCCTGGACCCAGTAGATATGTGTTGAAGGCTAATAGTGATCATGGCTTACATCCTGTACTTGAAACCATCAATACTTTGTTGGAATTTGCCTTGCATTTACATGGACTTGACTGGCAGTGTAGAATCAAGAGTTTGAGGCAGGACATGCGGGGGGGCACAGTTGGTTAAGGTCCAACTCTTGATTTCAGCTCAGGTCAGGATCTTGGGGTCATGAGATTGAGCCCTGCATTGGACTCAGTGCTGAGTGTGGAGCCTGCTTGAGATTCTCCCTCTCCCTCTCCCCCTCTACCTACCCCTTCAAAAAGAAGTTTGGGGCAAAGTTCCCACTCTCTCAAACCCCATCCTGGTCATTGGAAGAGAAAACTCTGGAGAGGGCTTTCCTGTCCTGCTGGGCTGTCTTCCAAGGGAAAGAGAGAGTTCCCTTCGAGGAGGAAGACAGGCAGGGAGGCTCCGGCCTGTGCAGATGGCCAGACTTTTCTGGGACAGAGGTCAGGCCCCAGAGTTCTTTCTCTCCAGCTTTTGTTGACCTGGTGCATGGCTGTGCTCCGTGGCCAGCCGTGTCCTGGTTCTGCCAGCCAGGCTTTGGGTTCCCCGGGGAGCCAAAGGGTTAGTGGCTTCCCAGCCAAGTGCTGGGGAGCTCGGGGTGCTAATGAGCAGAACAGTAGTGAGCCATTCCCTGGCAAGTGCTTTAACTCTCGAGGCTTTGTTTAAGATGCTCTGTGCCCTTAGCTCATGAGCTTCTCGAGCAGGGTCACAGACAACATTTATAGGATAGCACCAGCTGTCTCCTCTCCTGCTCCCTGCCCTCTCAGGACAGTGCAGAGGTGAGGCTGCCAAGTCTGCTACAGGGGTAGGGGCAGCTGGGGCCCCTCTGACTAGTAGCTTCTCCTGGACAAAGCTGGGCTTATCCATCCCGCCTGGACAGTCAGTGGGTTTGGCGCACAGTAGGTCTTTAGTGACACTTGGCGGGGGGGACAGGGACCACAGTCCTCTTCACTTTTTCACTGTGCATCTAAGTCATGAGCACCCCTTATGTTCTAGACACTGGCCTGGGTGCAGGGGATGTGGCAGCAAGTGCAACATAGCCACTGTTTTCACGGGGGCTACCTGCTTAATGGGGGCGGCGGGCATGGATATGAATATGTGAGCTGAGCGTTCAAGGGCATCAGAGCTCGAGATAAAATGGGGACACTGGGGCTGGAGAGGCTGGATGAGGTCGCAAGGGAGCAAATTCTCACCACTGGGTGCTGAGCTCAGGTGACACCAACCGTGGGGCCCCTGCCCCCAATAGACTTTTGATGGACACTGAATGACGCCAAAAGGTGGAAAGCTAGTGGGTGCTTCGCTTGGGTGTGGACAGCTGGAGGCTGCCATTGGTTCTGTGTCCTGGAGCTATTGCAGCTTTTCTTGCTCTAAGGTCCTCACGGACGTGGTCAGACCTTTGCTTTCTGATGCTTGGTATGCTCACTGTGAGAGTGAAATCCAGAACACCCACGGGAGGTGGTCTGGCCTGGAAGGGTGGGGAGGCGGTCCTGGGAGGGAAGGCCCTGGAGGTGTTCCTGGCCCCAGCGCAGCCCACTGGCCAGCCATCGTGTGTGAGGAGGAGGGCCCCGGGGTTTGTGGCTTCACTAGGTCCCTGCTTAGGTTCTCCCTTTCTGGGATCTTCCCAGTCTGCTCATTTCCTTTCATTTCAGTAGCCAAGGGCCTACAGGCTTGGTAGAGGGGAAAGAGGGCTGTGCCTCTTGGGGCCCCTGCAACCAGAGGAACTCCCAGCTTGGAGGACCCTGGGCGGGGAGATGACCCCAGAGGGCAGCCCAGATAGCAGGAAGGAGTGGGATATGCATTAGTTCCTTGAAGGTTGTAGAATGGAGCTCCTTCTGAAAGTGGAGGGGGGCGGACAGCAAGTGCGTGTTTGGTGGGGACTCCTGGGTCCTCGTGAATTGTTTTCATGTTTTTACATGGTTATTAGTCTCCTCGGGTTTTCTTCTTACTCATGAATCGGTTTCTACATGTATGTTTGTCCAGGAAATCATCTGTTTTATGGAGATGGTCAAGGGTCTCAGGCTAGAGTCATACACAGTTTCCCCACCTCTCCGGGATCTGGGAGCACACCTTCTGTCTGGCATTTGCTCCCGCTTGTTTGTGTTTTGTTTCTTTTTACTCAATTAGGCTTGTCAGAAGTTTGCCTGTTTTATTGGTCTTTTTAGCATTCCACCTGTAGGGGTATCAATTTTATTTTTTCTCTATTATCTAACTGATTCATTTCTGCTTTTTTCTTTATTCATCCTTTTCTCTCTCTTACCTTGGGCCAGTGTTGCTCTTTTGCTGATTTCGTGAATTGAATTAGTTTCATTATTTCTTGTTTGGTAACAAAAACCTTAAGAGACATTTTCCCCCAAGTATAACTTTGACCATATCCCATAAATTTTGATGGATAGTCATTATTTTAGAAAGAGTCTCTAATTGCGGTTTTGTGCCTTCCTAGACTCTAGGGTTTGTTTTTTTCTCTCTCAGATTTTCCAGTAATATTTTTTTATACTTAAAACATTATTATCTAGTTGTATTGCATTATGATCAGATCATGATTTCTACTTTGGAGAATTGGCTGTCTTTTTTCCCCACAGTATAAGATCGCTTTTTTGTAAGTGTTCTATAAGCATTTGAAAGAAATAATTTTTGTGAAAAAATCTGTGTTATTAGCATTATGCAGTTTTTCTAATTTCTTACTGCCTGATGAGTTTTGTCAAGGATAAGCAGTGCATTGTTTTCACATTTGCACTCTTGTTCTTATCAATTTATCCTTTTATTTCTAAGTTTTTACTTCATATATTTTGGTGCTGTACTCTTCAGCACATAAGTATGTTTAAACATTAGATATTAAGAGTGAATTTTATGTATTTTTTTCAATACAAGAGTTATCTTTAGTCTTTTTTTTCCAGGCTTTTTTTTTTTGTCTTAAATTCTACTTTGATGCTAATATAACCACCTTCATTTTCTTTGGGGTTTGTATTTATTGGGGCCCCCTCTTTCCCAAGAAAGCTATATCTCTTAGGACATCATATCATTGGACTTTTTTTTTTTAAGACTAAAAAGAATTATTTATTTGAGAGGGAGAGAGAGATACAAGAGAGAGCACAAGCCTCGGGGTGGGGGGAAAAGGAGAGAAATAAGAGACACCCTGCTGAGCAGAAAGCCAGACACAGGTCTCTATCCCAGGACCCTGGGATCATGACATGAGCCAAGGGCAGACACTTAAGGACCTAAGCCACCTAGGTGCCCCTGGCTTTTTATTTTTAAACCTTCACTGAAGAGTCCGTTCCTTAACAGGAAAGTGTAATCTACTCACTTTTTTGGTGACAACGTATATGTTTGTTCCAGTATAATACTTAATGCTTTCTGTTTTTAAATTTCCTTACTCTTATTTACTATTATTTCCTTTTCTCTACTTTCAAGTACAAGTTTTCTTTGCCTTTTCTGTGATTATGATTCTACTAGTGGTTAAGTTACTTCGTGAGAACACATCTTTTTTTTTTTTTTTTAAAGATTTTATTCATTTATCCGACAGACAGAGATCACAAGTAGGCAGAGAGGCAGAGAGAGAGGAGGAAGCAGGCCGTCCGCAGAGCAGAGAGCCCGATGCGGGGCTCGATCCCACAACCCTGGGATCATGACCGGAGCCGAAGGCAGCGGCTTAATCCACTGAGCCACCCAGGCGCCCCAAGAGAACACATCTTTTAAAAAAGTTTTTATTTATTTATTTGACACAGAACACAAACAAGGGGAGCAGCAAGCAGAGGGAGAGGGAGAAGCAGACTCCCCACTGAGCAGGGAACCTGACACGGGGCTGGATCCCAAGACCGTGGGATCATGACCTGAGCCGAAGGCAGATGCTTAACCGACTGAGCCACCCAGGTGCCCCCAAAACACATTTTAAGTTGTATTTCTCTGTCAACATTTTGTCTGGCTAGGCTTTTTCTTAACTGGGTCATACTGGCACTGCACCTTGTAGAAATTCCTTAGTGTTTGTAGCATGTAGGTATCTTTCTCTTTTTCCTAGTTCCCAGAGCAGACATTTATACTGGCTCTTTTTAATACACCTCCGATTATTTCCATGAGAACTTAGGGGCTCAGGTTGAAGGGGAGTATAACATGTTGGCTTGGTGGTCCATCTTCAAATGGAAGTTTCTCTTAGGATTTTTACTCTTTTGATGCTATTGTGAATAGAATTTTTTTGTATTTTATTTTATTTTTGGATTATTCACTGCTCATATATAGAAATACAGTTGGTTTTTGTACATTGGTCTTGTGTCCCATGACCTTGTTGAACTTGTTATGAATACTTCTAATTTTTTTAAATCTGTGAATAGATGTTTTTGTTTTCGTTTTTCCCTTCCAATCTAGACATCTTTTAGTTCTTTTTTTTTTTTTTTTCCTAACTGTACTGGATAGGATCTCTAGTACTGTCTTGAATAGAAGTGGTAAAGTTGGACATCCTTGTTTTGCTCCTAATCTGAAAACATTCAGTCTTTCACTATTAAGTGTGATGCTAGCTAGAGGACGGCTAGAGGCCCTTTGGATGAAGGTTTTAAGCGGAGGATTTTTGGCATAGCCTGGCTGCAGTGGGGAGGAAGCACTGGATTGGGGGCTGGACTGGTAACTGCCAGGCCAAGCAGGAGACAGTGGTAGCCTGAGCTAGACCAACGGAGAGAGAAGACGGCATGGCTTTGTGTGATGTTAATGGAAAGACATTGTCCCTGAAGTTAAGGGTGAATTTGTAGGGACTATGGAGTGAAAATAAACAGAAGGAAGTGGAGGGTTACTCCACAGTGCCTGGCCTAAAAGCAGAACACAAGCGAGATCCATGTGCGGTGACTTCTGGTCTCCAGGAAAAGGTGTTCTCACGGCATAGCAGGGTCTCTTCTGTACGGACGCCTTTTCTTTATTCACCGAGAGGAACAGGAGGGTCACAGCCTCTCACATTGTTTTCCTGTGAAACAGCGGAGTACAGTGGCGGCAGGCCTGGATTTATACCCAGGTGGGTTCCGCATTTATTAATGTTGTGACCTGTGCAAGGTGTGGCTTCTCGAAGCCTCATCTCTAAAATGGAAGTCACACTGCCCATCTTTGCCCATCTTCCAGGGTGGTGGGATGGGAGCCCTGGCTACAGATCTCTTCATGCTCCAGCAACGGTATTTGCTTTCTTCCCCGCCCCTCTGTTCCCAGACCTAGGAACTCAGACTGTTCTAGAGGGCTCTGAGGTCTGTCCTGACACTGTTTCTCTAGACTTTTTAGATCACAGGAACACAGGTGTGGAGCACAGGCACTGGAGAAGGAATGGGCTCAGGGGTGTCCACTCACTGTGGGTGGCATTACTGAGCCCCTAGTCACCTAGTAGTAGAGCGGGAGCACCGGGAAGTCTGCAACAGGTTTCTCTGTGCCTGGATAGCCCATGGCTTGCTGTGTTTATTGTCTACAACTCCACAGGCTCAACTTTTGCAGTTCTGCTGTCTGTGCATTTGGAATGCATTTCTCCTTTCTTCTTCTCTTACTCCAACACTGATCTTTTCCGCTTGGTGGATACATTCCAGCACAGACTGAAGGGTCTCCTCCCCGCCTTAATCCCCAGTCCCCTTAAACTTACCTTTCTCCGGCTGCTTGTTCATGGGTTGTGTTATGAGCGACAAGCTTGCTAACTGATCATATCTAAGTTCCTTGAGACTGAAATTCAGGCCTTCTACCACATTTTGCTGTGGCAGAGCCACGCAGTGAAATATATCTCTTGCTGGTGCATGATGTGGGCTTGACTTCCAGCTGTTCCTTGGCTGCTGGGCATCCATTGGTCTCTTTAACTCTTAGCCTCAGCATCCCCGTCTATGAAGTGGGTACATCAACATCTGCTTCATAGGTTGGTTGGTGGGATTAAGTTAAATCATGTGTACAAATCACGTCGAATTGTATAAGGTATAAATGAAAGGAATGCTTGTGTATTTGGAGAAGAAAATCAGAAAACACAATTAAGCAAAAAGACACCTCTCCCCCAATAAATGTATAAGTCATGTGGCAGAGCAATGGTTCTCAACCCCCAGAGGACATTTGGCAAGGTCTAGAGACATTTTTGGTTGTCACAGCTGGTGGAGGGGGGGGGGGCTGTGGCATCTAATGGGTCAAGGCCAGGAATGCTAAACATCCGGCCATGCCTAGGACCGCCCCCAGGACACGTGCTGGTGGTGCTAAGGTTGAGAAATCCTGATGGAGGTGATGGAGGGGTTAAAGCCTTTGGCATCGGACATACTTAGGTTCTAATCCTATTTCTAGGTCAGTGACCTCGGACAAGTGAGTCAACCCATGTGAGCCTCAGTTTCCTCCCCTGCAAAATGGAGAGCTCTGGGTGGTGCTCTGTGCTGACAGCTGCACCTGGCATCATCAAGGAAGAGGTGCCAGGAGACACTGCGCTCGGCTCGTTCTCTATGCAGATGCCATTCATCTCCCAGCGACTCCCTTTCTCTACCAGGAGTTCAGAGCCATCTTCTTGAAAGCATCTCACATTTCATCTAGAGCTATTCACAAGCAGCAACATCCCAGGGTGCCAGAAGGCAGCGTCTGGCTGCTTGAAATTAAATTTACAATAGAAGCTGATCAGATTCTTCTCATAATGGATCAGGGTGGGAAGCGAGAGCAGAAACTGGTCTTGAAAGCCTCAGAGCCTGTAGGAGTTTGGAAATTAGTAAGAAAAGAACAAAGAGCCTTCCAGATAATGCAGTGTCAGCTCTGCCTGAATAAATTACCGCAATGATCCCCCCCATCTCTGCTTTGGCACAATTAGACGGCCTTTCCGTGCTGGCAAACGTCCTGTTGCATTGCCGTTTAATGTGGGATGAAGTTTTCTAATGAAACACGAGCAAACATAATCTACGGAGATGCCGCTAATAAACAGCATCACTGTGTATTGGAGGGTTTAGAGGGCGCCGGTGATGACTGCACCAGTTAAGCACAGCTAAGCATCCCTTAATTTAGACATTTGGGTGCAAGTGATGGGAAACACTACAGCTCGTTCCCTCAATTACCGGCAGTACGCATTCTGTCGTCTGCCTAAGGTGGAATGAAGTTTAGTCATTTGGAGCTGGTTGCAGATTTCACTCAACTGGCATTAGGCACCTGTTTGGAAGTTGTAAAAAATGCACCAATTTGCCAGATTTACTGTCTTCTTATAAATCTATATCATAGCCGAGACCCCTGAAGGACTCGTCTGTTTGCATTTCTTAAAAAGTGTTCCTTGCACATCAGTAGGGCTGTCCTTGGAGAGTCCTCTCTCTCCCCAGAGTGCCTTGAGAGTGTGCTCCTGTGTGCAGGAGGCAGCTGGGAAGGCCCAAGGGGGTGAGGGGGCATGCTTTCTTTGTGACTGCAACGGGGCGAGAGGACGCTGGAAAGGGAAAAGAAGAGATGGTGGCCCTGGACGCCTCTGAGGGTCCAGCTACCGTGCGAGACACGGTCACTCATGGTGTTTCTTCAACACTGCATGCCTACAGGAGCGCCAAGTGCTGGGGATGCAGGAGTTAACAGGGCAGCCTTTGCTTTCAAGGAACTTACAGTCTCTTTAAGGGGGGGGGCAGATAAATATGCAGGCAGTACGAGTCCAGGATGCTGCACGCTCCGGCTGGGGCAGCTGATAGCCTTGAGGGAGCTCTTTGGAGATGCTGATCTATGGGCCTGGGATGTCCTCCCTCTGTCTGTCCCTGTGCATAGCTATCTTACTCGTTCTTTGTACCTCAATTCACTTGTCATTTCCTCACTCAGGGACTCCTCGGAGCCATCCCCACTTCTCCACCTGGTCAGACCCTCCTTTGATTACCTTCCTCCATTTACCATGCCTCCGCCCTTCATGGCTTTATGTGTGCGTGTGTGTGATTCTGTGATTTGTGCCCATCTCCCACAGGACTGTGAACCCTTGGCTATGGAGACTGTTTCTGTTTTACTCTTGTGTCATGTCTCCAGGGCCTGGCTGATGGTAGGTGCTCAACAAATATTCAGGGAGTGAATGAATGAATGAATGAATGCTGGAGGAAGGGTCATCTGGCAGGGCATGGAGGGGTGGGGGATGAGGACAGTGTTTCAGACCAAGAGAATAGTATGTGTACCAGTCCGGTACAGCAGAGAAGGTGAAGAATAGGATGAGAGTGGGTTCATCGTGGGGTGGGCCCTAGTGGAGAGGTAGGGGTGTGACCTGGGCAGAGCGCCAGGGGCCCTATACGCCACGCTAGGGAACTTGTCACATATTCTAATGGAAGCGGGGACACACCAGAAGGTCTTAAACAGGCACTGTGTGTGTTATCTCATCACTCAATAGCACCGTCCTGAAATAAGTAGCGTTAATTTCATTGCTGGAGTTAGATAAACGTCTGAGGTCTCTAAGCTGCTGAGGGGCTGAAGGGGGAGTGGGCCCCAGGTCCCCTGGAGCCAGAAACGAGGCTCTTTTCCCCACACCAAAATGCTTTCTTACCACATCAGCTTCATTTGCATTCATTTCATTTCTTTTTTGAAAAAAATCATTCTGTTTTCCTTTTATTTTTTTTTAATTTTTAATTTTTTTAATTTAAGCTTTTTTTATTTAAACATATAATGTAACCCCACCACCCTCTCCCTGTTTTCCTTTTAAAGCAGCTTCTTTGAAATAGTGGAAGTGGTAAGCGCTCACTGCTGTAGCAAAGTGAGGCAGTCCAGCAGCGTGGAGTAAAATGACAGAAGTGCCTCCTTCTCCAGGCCCTTGTCCCAGCCCCGCTCCCAGGAGGTGACTGCTGTTAACAGTTTGGTGTGTGTCCAATTTCTTTTTAAATAAAGATTCATTAAACTGCCCGTGAGGCTTATTGGGACATCCATCAGCCCTTTAAAAATTGTTCTGATGAATTAAGTGTAAACTAATTAGAAACATGGATTCAATTACCCTCGAAACACACAAGGGCTTAATAATTAATAGGAAGAGGGCTTGAGGCCAAAGGCATTATGGATTTTATCAAACCCCTAACATCTGAAAAGTAAATATGTTTGATTCACCCTAAATGCTGTCAGATTTGCCATCCAGAGGCAAACCTGTTGGTACGAGCTTTGTGTTTAATCGGGAAAGTTACCGGTGATTAATAAAGAGTCAGCTGAAGTGTGTGGAAGCCGAGGTCTGCTGGTTATTGCTGGAGATGACAGCCTGGGACAGGAGAGCCTGTCTCACTGGGTTCCTGGAGTCAGCTCTGTTCATGATCTCTCACCAGGCTGGCTTTGCGGGGAGTGGGGGGTGGGGATAGCGGGTCCACTGAGGTCCCCTGTGAATTCACTGATCCTTCTTGTGGGTCCAGAGTATCTGGGGAGCACTGCTGGGCCAAGAAACCCTGCAGGATTTTGGGGGGAACATGCTGTTTGCCCCTTGTACTATGAGCTATGATGCCTTAGATGGAACTGGAGGAGAGCTGGGGTGGGGGGGAGGAATGAATATTTACCTGCTGTGCCAGCTGCTCTGTGTACCATAATAGCTCTTTGAACCTGCAATTTTTCCAAAGGTAAGAATTATTGCCTCCATTTTTATTGCTAGGGAAACTGAGTCTCAAAGAGGCTACATGTCTCGGAGCGGCTGTGTCAAAGTCTGAAATCTGCCTGACAGCCAGGTTCACACAGGTCTGAGCAACGACACCAGGGCTGAAAGGGGTGGTGGAGGGGCAGGAAGCAGGGGCTTGGGAAACTAACTGCCGGGACCCATGGGGCAGCCATGTGCTCCATCACCTAATGCCAAAGGGTGGGTTTGGGCCGATGTAGTGGGGGGAGGGGTTGGCAGCAGGTGCTACATAAAGCCAGGTGGGCAGCAGTGTCGGAGTCCTGAGCAATCTCCATTCACAGTAGGACCCTGTGGTTCAAGGTCAAAGTCAGTCTTTGTGGCAAAGCTTCACCTAGCTTGTTCGCCAAGTCTGCTACTTAATAGCAGCCAAAATTTAAGGCCCCGTGGAGCCCGAGTCTCAGGCCAAAAGGCCGTGCTAGCTCACCCCTCCTCATGACTGGTTCTGTCCCCCGTCTTACCAGGTGTTGGTCAAAGATGCAGCATTGCCCCAAAATGGAGTGGGCCACCCCTTGACCTTCATCTGCCCCTTTCTTGCAAGTGGTGGCTGACAGGGGCATTGCTGAGATAGGAAAGCGCCCCCTTGTTTATTCTTAACGCTTATTCCCTGAACCTCTAGGGACATAGAAATCACTGTGCAAGGAGCCTATAACCCAGTATATGGGCCTCAGGGTGGAGGCAAGTTTGGACATGGAATTCTAGCCTTCCCTCTCTTCATCAGTAGAAATGGTACCCAAACAAACCATCCCCCAAGTACGAGTTCCTTGTTCCCTTGGAATTAAAATAAATGTAAAAGGAAGCCAACTTTTTGGCTTTTCAGCGAACCAAGAGCCAAGTTATTGCTTCCTGGGGCGGGTGTGAGCTGCCGCACGATGTGGTGCCCCGAGCCAGTCATGGGACAAGGAGACCCGGCTCCCGTCCAGCCTGGTTCCTGACCGACTTCACCAGGTCTGTCCCTTTTGAGGCTCAGCAGTGTCTTCCTGACTTGTCCGTGGAGGGTGTGAGTTCAGAAAGACCCCAGAGCTTCTCCCAGTTCTGAAATCATGGGATTGAGTCTTGCTGGAAACGTATGGGGAAGGACTATGAAATGTTCCGCATCTTCTTGGATTATTTCTGTCTTCCTCGGGTACTGCTCTTGGCTCCATGAATAATTCTATCGTTTGTCTTTGGCATCGGGGTTTGTTTTCCAGGGACCCGTCCAGCAGCGTGACAGAGAAGGCTGACTGCCCACCATTGCTCTTGGTCACGCCCACAGTCTGTGGGAAGCAGCAGCCTCCCCTGCATCCGGGTGCTGCTGTGTGGTTTAACGGTCAACAGAAAGTGGATGGCGGTCATGTGTACCCCTCCCAGCCTGGCCCAGGAAAGCTCCCCTGTGATCTTGTGTTCCCTCTTCTTCTCTGGAGTCAGGAGATGCCTGCATGACTCTTTGAAGTAATTTGTATTTGAAACGCACCTGCTCCTGGTTGGCTGAATTTTGTACAAAAGCTTTGATCTCTGAGGGCCCCAGGGTTGGTCTGTTGCTGTAGTCCGTGTTTTCTTAGCCATTGCGAGCTCTGAGTCCAGCCACTGAGGATGGTACTGTAGAACCTAGAGGTAGGTGAGGAACCTAGATGGCAGGATCCCTGAGCTTTCCGGAATTGACATTTGTCTGGTTTGCTCTTGGGGGAGACGAAGCTCCTGGACAATCTGGCTTTAGTGCCTAAAAATGAGGCCATTGATGCAGAGTTGAAATATTCTTTAAAGGAGTTTTTTGTGCTCCTGACTTCTGGTGGGTTCCTCTTGGCATTGTGTGGTTCTGGTTGTAGTCCCTGTCCCTCTTCCATCTCCTGGGGCTTCAGCTGAGAACACATCTTGGTGTGGTGGCTCAGAGAGAGGCTTTGGAACCAGGCTGCCTGGATTCACGGCCTCGCTCTGCCTCTTACTGGCTGTGACTTTGAGGAAGTCCCTTGTCCCTGAGCCTCAGTGTCTCTGCCATAAAGTTGGGATTACAGTGGCACCTACCTTGTAGGGAAGCTGTGAATATTCAACTACCCTACAAGACCCAACTACATAGCAGATGCTGGGCCCATGGTAAGCACGCAATAGATGTTTATTGTCTTGTCATTATTGTCCTCCCTGAAGCTCAGGTCCAGGCTGCCACCTCCCTGGTCCATCCCCACCCCCTTTATCTCTTGCCTTGGTTATCACAACAGCCTCCCGCCTCTTCCCCTTGCTGTTGCCTGGGGTGTCTTCCATCTTATCCCTAATACCTCAGCTACAAGGTTCTTTTATTTTCACACTTTTTATTTTTTTTAAAGATTTTATTTATTTATTTGAGAGAGAATGTGAGCAAGAGAAATAGAACACGGGTGCGAGGCGGGGAAGGGCAGAGGGAGAGAGAGAAGCAGGCTCCCCGCTGAGCAAGAAGCCCAACACGCAGGATCTTGGGATCACAACCTGAGCCAAAGGCAGACGCTCAACCAAGCCACCCAGGAGCCCTCTTTTTTAAAAGAACAATCTTTGAATTGAAACATATAGAAAGAAATAGTTTTAGATTTACAGAGAAGTTGGAAAGATGGTACAGAGAGTTCCTATATGTGGCTCACTCTGATTCCCTTATTATGAACATCTCACATCTGTGTGGTACCTTTGTCACAGATAATAAACCAATACCGCTTTATTGTTATCAACCTAAGAACATATTCTATTCAGATTTCCTTAGTTTTTACCTGATGTCCTTTTTTCTGTTCCAGGATCTCCCCCAGGGTATCTTAGATCCTTAGGCTCCTTTTGGCTGTGACGGTTTCTCAGACTTTGCTTGTTTTAGATGATGGATACTTTTGAGGAGTACTGGTCAGGTTTTTTGTAGAATGTCCTTCAGTTGGAATTTGTCTGATGTTTTTCTCATGATTTGACTAGAGTCCTGCTTTTTTATTGTTTAATATTTTATTTACTTACTTATTTGAGAGAGAGAGAAAGCAGGCTCACAAGTTGGAGAAAGGGGCAGAGGGAGAGGGACAAGAAGACTCCCCACTAAGCACAAAGTCCGATGAGGGGCTCGATCCCACAACCGCAGGCTCGTGACCTCAGCCAAAATCAAGAGTCAGGTGTTTGACTGAACCACCTGGGCCCCCCAAGGAGCCATGTCGTTTTGAAAGGAAGATGGTGTTTTTATCACATCATGCCAAGGGCACAGATAAATGACATGACTTGTCCCTGTTGATGTTGACCTTGATCGCCTGGCTGAGGTCCTGTATGCCCCACTCCAAGGTGACTCCTTTCCCCAGCTATTCTCTTGGAAGGACAGTTCCACACCCAAGGGTAGAGCGTTAGGTTTCATCTTGAGAGCAGAGTATCTGCACGAACTATTTGAAATTCTTCTACATGAGAGATCTGTCTATACTCTTCCATTTATTCATGCATTTATATCACTATGGATTCATAGGTCCTTATTTTATACTCTGGGTTCTAATCCAATACTGATTTATTTATGTTGTTGCTCAGATTGTTCTAGCCCGGCCCCCGGGGCACTCCTGTAGTTGGTTCCTCCTGTCTCCTGACATTTCCCACCATCATCAGTCTTTGTTACGGATGTTGGTGGTGCTGCTGTTTCATGAACGCTCTTGGGAGCACTGAGCTCAGGTTCCCTTGATCAGAAAATGGTATTAGACCCCGAGATCTGGCTCTTCATGTACCTATGACTTTTGGGGTATCACTGCTTCTGGGCCCTCCGCGCTGCCAGAGCAAAGAACTCTCTGTGTGTACACCAACCTGTGTATATACACAAAGCCATAAATATTTTTATGTGCATCCATCTGTGTCTCTGTTAAGCTAAACATGAGTTCATGCTGATATCTTCAGCTCTACTCCAGTACCACCTGGATCATTGTTGCCTCCTTCCCTTACTTATCTGGAACCTCCCACACCACCAGGGAGACACCTGGCTGCCCCCATCTGCTATGCATTTACTTCATTGTTCAATTATAGGCTGCATGTATGGTGGTACCAGCACTGGGAACCCGTGCTCCCTGGGAAAGGACTTTTCCAACTAGAGGATTATCATTATGCTCTGTTCCTTTTGCCTTTGGTTTGCCAGATTTCACTTGATTCGAAAGTTCCTGAAGATAAGTGCTATGGAGAAAATACACATCAGGGCAGTGGTGTGCCGTGTAAGGGGTGAGATCTTAATAGGGTGGCCAAGGAAGCCGCGTCCCATGAAAGTGACTCTTGTCTAAAAGCCTGGAACAAAGTGAGATTGGTGTCTCCATCAATCTGCGGGTGGCTCCAGGGGACACCTGTCACGTTGGGTTGTGTGTCTCATGTACGTTTCCATCTCAGGGCCCAGCAGGTCTGTTAAGGAAAATTAAGGGACAGGAAACATGTTTATCAGTAACTTTAGGGGACATGAAAGACACTTAGGCCCACGTTATGGACACGTGTCTTCAAGGAACTGCAGCAGACCGGTTTCCCGGGGACGATGAGAAAAGCCATGAAGACAGTGTAGAGCGGTGTGACCAGGGAAGTCGGAGAAGTGATTTCTGAACTCACGATGCCACCAAGCATCATGGAGGCTGGCAGTGCAGGGCCTGCCATCCCACCTGAAGGACAAAATGTCTGCACAAGGTTTCTATCAGTGCCCTCCCCTGTACCCAGCAAAATCTTTCCTTGAACCCTCCTGGTTCTGCCCTTCCTTGCCCACCTTTGCCCCTTTCTGCTCTCACTGGGCAGCGGCAGCCTCATCAGGGAAGGAAGTCTGCACATTCAGCGCCGCCTCCCCAATTTGATTATTTTGTCCCCGGAGGCTCTCAACTAGTGATCTGGGGGCTCTATGGAGCCCTGGCTGATCAGAGGAGGCACAACCAACCTCTGTCTTCTTGGGGATCCTTGACCTATCCATCACAGACAGGGTGGGTCTTAGACTTTTCTAAACCCTCCGAGGTGAGGGGCAAAGTTGATACCTTTCCAGCTACATTGCAGTCGTGGCAGGAATTCATCGCGTGGTCCCTAGATGAATGCCCTGCCCCCCACCGGGGCCCTTGTGGGTGGGACAGGAAGAGTCCCTGCAGACCAGGGCAAGTGTAAGTCTCCTCCGTGGGGCTCCTCCCTGCTCTGTGCAACTGGCTTCAGCTTCCCAGACTCGCCATGTTACTTGCTTTCCCTAGTCAGCCAATATGGGCCTTTTCTATGCTCCTATCTGGCAGAGGAGAAAGCTGAGGTTCTAAAGGATGAATAAATGGTGGATGATAATACAAGGTAGCCAAGTTCTCAGTGTTTTCTATCTGCTCTGGCAGTGCCCTCAAGTCACATAGACTTCAGGGTCCAATGAGGGTCAGGAGAGAGGCAACCCGGACACAGAGCCAGCGGCCCTAGAGGACATGGAGGGATGAGAGGGGACCTTGCAGAGATGGGATTCTTTTCCACAGTCCACCCCTTCCTCCCTACTGGAATTTACCTCCACTTCGGCAAAAAGGAGAGCAGAAAGGGCTAATAGCCTTTCCCCCTGCTGGGTTCCTCCTTCCATGTTGAACTAGGTGAGGGCCTTGATGTGGCAAAGTCTTTGTAGAACCCCGAAGGAGTGGGTTCCTTCTATTTTGGAGTATGTAGAAGAGTAAAGATTTTCTTTAATTAGATAGTGCCGGATAGATTTAATTAAAGCTTCAAACCTGCAATTTTCTTTGTTTGATTGATCAGTTGGTGCTGATTGCCTGGAGTAATTACGAAGGGGGAGGTGGCGATTGCGAAGTCTGGTGGCGATAAAGAAGCAGACTGAGTCAGCTCCTGGGTACTTGGTTGTCGGAGTAGATTCTGCAAAGGCTTAAATTGCACAAATGTTTGTTCATTGGCCAAATGAAAAATAAGGTGTCTAAATTACACTTTTGTCTAAATCGTGCTCCTGGCTGCTGTGCTTCTATAGAAAAGTTCCCTTTTACCTCTTTTCTCCAAATGTAATCACGTGCCTGAGACCAGGCATTATCCTGTTATTTTTTTCTTCTTTTTGCGGGGGAATAATTGAAGCTCATTGTTGAGAGTGTCTCGTAGTGACCTCTTTTAAATCTCTAGAGCCCATGGAGGTTCAGGCGAGAAAGACCGCCTCTCTTAAGCTCTGCATTTAGGGAACTCATGGAGTTTTAGAGTCAGGAAGCCCTGGGTTTGAATCCTAGTTCTGTGACCTTGAGCAATACCTTCTCTTGTCCCCCCTACCCCCCCAAGCTGCAGATAGGAGAGCTGTAGAAAGGATTCAGTGAGCTAACATTTGGATATCTAGTGAGTGGCTTGCTGTGGGTTCTCACTGGATGTCTGTCTCTTCCCCATCCTGGGCTCTGTCGCCTCACTGAGGTCCCCACTACCACGACTGAAGCTCTGTGAGCTCATGAGAATAGAGCCATCTTGCTCACCACTACAGAATCACCCCCGGACAACAGCCACGGCTTGGTGCGTGGCCGTTCTTAGCAACTATCTATCCTGTGGTGAAGAAGTGAATGAAAACCCTGTGTGTTTAGGCCACCCCCCACCAAAGTAGGGGACACCAAGATAGGGGGAAGAGGAGGCTCCATTCATAAAAGCCTGAGGGGTCTTGGTCCCCACTGGACGCAGCCTGAAGGGGGTGGCGGGGTCTGCTGTTTGAAAGCCTTGGTGGGAGAAGCTGTTCTGTTTTCTTCAGAACTAGTCAGACCATGCATGGAGACTAAGTTGACTTCTTCAGTCATACACTGGAAGGGGCCATCAAGGCTGTTGCTGCACAGAAGAATGTTTGAGTTGTCAGAACAAAGCAGGCTGTGGAAATTGCCAGTATGTTCTGTGGGTCACCGCGGAAGAACATCTCCTCAGGCCAGAAACACTAGAGGCAGAGAAGAGCGGTGTGCTAATAATACCGGTATTAGGAGGGCCGGATTGTAATTTTTGTTTTCTGCTTTATTTGAAGATATTTCTGTCACATAGCGTGTTATTTGGACCATAAGAGTGCATTTTCAGTGGATGTAAAGTTAGGTGTAAAAGAAAAGCAAAAAGCCTCCGTGTGTTACTCCTCACTCTTAACCGTAGAGGGACGGGGACAGACGGAAGTTCTTCCAAAGGAGAGTGAGCAGGATGAAGGGAGATTGGGTCTGTGTTGCAAGAGGGAAATTGAAGGACTTTGGGGGTGTTTACTTGGAAGAAGGGGCTCTCCGTGGAAGCGACAGCTGTTGTCAAAGGCCCGGGAAAGGGCTTCAGAGCCAACATCAGGTGGCCACACTCAGGCTGCAAAATGGACATGACAGGACCACAGACTTCAAGTCGTGGCCAACACTCGCATCCCTCTAGAACTAGGGCTCCTTGCTTCCTGCTTCTGGAAGAATCCATGCAGAAAGTGGGGCTTGCAGGCCTGCCCCTCTCTGAGCCACCTTGCCTTACACTCAGCCGTGACCCCTGGAGTTGGGGGAAGTGGCATCCCAGTAACTAGCCTAGACAGGAGCCCGAGGGGAGGTTTATAGACCCAAGATCCCACAATTCCCCTCGAGCTTCTGGGTGTTGCTGGTGTGGGTTCATGGCCCACCCAGCACCACCTCTGAGGCCCTTTCTGGCAGCTCCCGGGGCCCTGGCTCCCTTGAGCTGGAGCATGTTGGTCGCTTACGTATCTGCGCTTGGCCCATCCTTTATAGAGTCTGTTAAATGAAGAGGAACCAAGTAAGAATGAAGAGCGAGGTGCGAGTGAATCCAGGCACGACTTGAGAACTGTGTTTTAACAACGATAGACCCCGGCACTCATTGCTCAGATTCACATCAGCACATGTTCATATCTGTGCTCATGACTGTTGATCATTTGCAAATAATGCTCTGTTGTCTTAATCTTACTTTTATGGCTAATGATGTGTGTTTCATTCCGATCAAGCGTAGACTTAGAGTAAACATACATTTCTCAATATACTTCCCTCCGATCACGACCCAGGACCGTGAGTCATTGAAAGGAATTGAGTGTGAGGGAGTCAGGGTGGTGTCTGGAGCCCGTCCGGTGCCGGCAGCCTTCTCTGGCGGCCTGCTAAGGACCTAGAAAGGGGCGAGCCTGCTCGTCCTTGCTCATGCCCTCCCTGCTGGTTGAGGGAGCCCCTGCGACTCTCTGATGAATGTTCGTGGACTTGAGGGAGCTGCCAACACCAGTGATCACGGGCCCGCGCAGAACAGAGTTTCTCTCTTGTTTCCAGGAATTTGTGATGTTTCCAGTTTGATTATCCAGGATCACTCTCCGCTGTCCCCATTCCTGCTCAGCGGCAGGCAGCATCGTCCCCCAGACCCCCAGCCCATCTTGTCCCAGGCTGACTGTGGAGAGGCCTCATCCTTACCAGAGGGTGGCTCAGGGCTTAGCCTCCTGGGGCAGGGCTTTGAGCACCCTGGACTCTTAGGTGTCTGTTGTGTGGTGGTGTGCTGCCCCCCCAGCTGGGCCCAGGCCCTCTAGCCTGGCTTTGGACGCCACTTGACTTCTTTAGCCCACTTCTCACAGCAGCTGGCCTTTGCCCCTGCCTCCTGGTTGCAAGTCACACACAGTCCCCGGGGCCTCGCCAATCTCCAGGCCATGAGCCTCCTGCATCCCTGCAGGCACCACTCCACCGGACTGGTGGCTGAACCCTAAACCGTCCTTCCCCTTCCCTTCTATCCCTTGCCCCTTCCCTCTGCCAGCTTCAAGGGTGTTTCATGATGGGAGTGAGCAGGAAATGCTGAGGGAGGGATAATGCCAAGACAGAGAGTAGAGAGCAGGAAGGCACAAGCAAGGAGGAAGGTGGGATGAATCAAAAGCTGGCTTTGGGACAGCAGTTCCTGACAATAAAAATTAACACGTGCCATTATTTATATATGCAGCTGTATATACACCCTGTGAGGAAGGTGTTCTCATCTCCACCTTATGGATGGAAACTGAAGTGGGTCACGAAGTGACTTGCTGAGATCATGTAGCTGGTAAATGGCAGTCAGGATTTGGACCTGGACCAGCAGACTTCAAAGCTTGTAGCATTAAGCTCTCTTCCATCCTGTCCCAAGTTTCCACCTTGGGCAGAGTGGGGGTCCTGGCCCCCCCTGAATGTCTGATGTTAGCCATCGGCTTTCCCCTTCCCACCAGATACACACACCATCATTTAACCATGTGCCTTCAGTCATGATGGATGGACGCCTAACCCTGTGGGACCCATCTTTGTGCCTTAGGTTTGAAGGCTCCTGCTTTGGAGGCAGTGCCCGTGGATGGCAGTAAGAGTAACAACAGAGATTTATACTCTGTTAAGTATTTACAGTGTTCTGGGCACAGGGCTAAAAGGCTTTCTGTGAATTACCTTGTTTACCCCTCCCAACAGTTTCAGGAAGAATTCTCACCCCCATTATGCAGATGAGAAAGCTGAGGTTTAGAGAGGTCGATTCACTATCCCAAGCTCAAGCAGCTAGTGAGCCCCACAGAGGAACTTAAACCTAGGTCTGGTCTGCCGGCGCCGACGTCACTGCCCTGTATGCCTGCAGCTGCCCTGCTGAGGGCTGGTGGCACCTCGTCCCTTCGGGGAACAGTTTCTGGCAGGTGCTTCTTGGAGATTCTCACCCCCAACCTAGGCCTGCTGGAGTCTGCTTTGCCATCACCTGTGCACATAGTTGACCTGTGCACACCCAGCAGAGTCTCCTGTCTTGGAGAGCAGGAGGACAGAGTGACAAAAAAAAAAAAAAAAAAAAAAGGATGGGTTAGGGGGCCCAGAGCAGAGCCAGCCAGGGAAGAAGGAGGAAGATTTGTTCCAGGAAACCTAGAAGACCCCCACAGAGGAAAGAACAGTGTGAGGAAAGGAGGGACTAACGGAGGTTGTGGGAAAAGGGAGGATTCTGAGGAGTCTGTTCTTGCAGAGTGAGATTTGGGCATTGGGTTCTACAGCCAGTGGTTCGTTTTGCTTCTGCAGAGACTGTTGATTATGGGGTCAGGGAACAGGGTCGTAAAGCCTGGCAGAGGCAAGGATGGGGTTGGGGACCATCAAGCAGGACAGGCCCCAGCAGAGCTATGTCCAGACATAGAGATTGGAGGCTGCTCTTGGCTGCCTTGTCCTCTGGGATGGGCCCTCAGAGTCTGTTCTGCACGTGGTCCTCCCCTGCCCACCTTCCCTGACCTCTGCATTCCCGTCTTTAGCACGGCCAGCTCGAGCGTGTGTCCTGAAACATGGCCCCCATAGGACTTCCCGGAGTGGCCATTTTAAAGCATCCACATTAAAGTGACAGTGTCGGAACGTACCAGCCACTCTTTTGTTCCCAGGTGTGTGTGTCATGGACACCTCCGATAGATGCCACCAACAAGTGCTACTTGGTTATCAAAACAGCTGAAGCCTTAAGGGTTTATTTTTAGGCTGGGTCCAAACATGCGTCTGCCTCAAAATGTCACTGCAGGGTCTCAGAGGGCCTGGGTGCTTGCTGGGTCTTGTCCAGGGCCATTGCCAGCTCCCAGGGCCCAGCGAGGTCCAAGGCCATGGTAGGAGGTGTGCTGTTGGATTGCAGATTCACTAGGGTCACGAGTGGTGGGTGCTGAGAGCCACATCCATCTTACTGGAGGGGAGGATGATGGGTTCCACACGGTGGGGTCCTGTCTCATCCTGGTGCCCCACTGTGATGATCCCATACCCAGAGCCCATATGGAGAAGCTTGGGGCAAGTCTCCTCCCCCCCACCACCCCCTGCCAAGCCAACAGTCTCCTCCTTGGGACAAAGGCAGTGATACCTCTCACTTCTTGGCCTGTGCACGTGAATGGCAATAGTAGTAGTAACAGGTGGTCAGGGCTCAAGAGGACTGTGGGAATAGGGCTGGAGTGTGGTGTGTGCTGGCAGGGATGCTCTCTGCCCTGGTGAGCGATGGTGCCCACTGATCTGTTGCTTTCACCTAGGTAACAAGAATGGCTACTAGGTATGGAGCCCTTACTACCTGTCAGGCACTGCTTTAAGTGCTAAACATGGATGTACTCTTTAAAGTCTTACAGCAATGCTAGGAAGTAGGTGTTCCCATTTTCCAGATGAGGAAGCTGAGGCACAGGGAGAATAGTGACACATGTCTGTGGGGTTGGGATTTGAATTCAGGCACTTGGGTCTCTGAGCCCCACGACTGAGGATGAGATGTGCAGAGACCCAGGGCCTTGTCTTCTGCTGTAAGAGAGCCTTGAGGAGTATGTGGGTCCCCCAAGAACAGGTCAGAGTCAGAGGCTGGCTTGCTGCCAGACTGTCGGCGGGGGCTTTCTCCACTGGGGCACTGCTGCCCTTGGGGGCTAGGGAATTCCTCCCAGGCCAGGATATTTAGCATATCTGGCCTGCCAGCTGCATCCCTTTGCAGAAACCTAAAAATGTCTTCAGACATGGCCAAATGTCCATGGGGGAGAGCAGCTTCCCCCGCCTCTAAGGACCACTGCTGTAGGAGTCCAGAGATGGGAGCTTTGCTCCTGTCCCCAGGTCTCTCCCCCACCCACAGGTTAACATCTCTTGTGTGATTGATTACCTGCCTCCAATTGCTGCAAAAAGCTGGCTTTCCTGGCCCCTAGGGAGGCAGGTGGGTTAGGCCTCTGTGCCTCTGAGTTTCTTTGCGGAAATCAGGAATTGGGGTGGGGGCGAGGTGGGGCACAGGAAGGTGAGGCCGGGCCGTGGTGGGGACCCAACAGCATCCGGCCTCCAAGCCTTTTCATGGCCTTTTTATCCTGCTCCATTAGTGAGATGCGTGGCATTTCTGTTACAACGTTTCCACAAAGAATCAATTGAAAAGATAAAAAATACGGCATCTGGAGAGTTTAAAATTAAATTCTTACAAAATACAAAGTGGAAGAGAGAATTAAAAAATAGAAACAGGGAGCCCCATGACTTGCACAAATCCTCCATTTGTTGCCTGGGAACTGAGCAGCCTGGCCTCAGAGGAGAAGGAATTCCAGGCTGCCTGGGGCAGGGGTCCTCTGAGGACCAGGGGGAGAGGGGGCGCCACCCTGCAGAACTCACTCCAGGCCAGCAGCTGCCTCTTCTCCCCCAGGGCCTCCCCATCCTCGGCTTCCCAGTCCTTCTTCCTTTCCACACATACGCTTCCATTACAAAAATAGATTCTTAATATAGAAAACTTGGAAAATGCAGACTAGTATAAAGGAGGATTTTACAAAATCATCTGTGATGTCGCCACCCCAGAGAACCACACCCCCTGTGCACTTATTCATGGACTTGACCAGAACTGTAAATACCATGTATCCTGTTCTGTATGTACATCATTTTTCCCCACTTAATTTGTCATGGACCCATGGGAGGAATCCAACTTTTCTGGGGTCTCCCTGTCCCTCCTGTCAGCCACAAAACATCTGCATGAACCTCCCCGGGACTCAGTATTACAGGGGCAGACAGACAGAAGGAGAGGAACACCCAGACTCCGCTCATGTGCTCACAGCCTGGAAAGGGGCACAGGACCCCTGATGGCCTGATGGTTGTCACAGGGCAGTGTCTGTATCTGTAAAGACTTCCTGGAAGGACCCAAGCTGGGTTTTTGGAAAAATCAATCAGACTTGGCTGGAAGGAGGGATAAGGGAGGACGTTCCCAGTAAGGGGTAGAGCAAAACAGTAGTGGGGGGAGGAGCTATTCCAGGCACATTTTGTGGGGGGATCTTGGAAGAGATCCTCAGACCATACACAAAACGAGCACTCGGGCCTGCTGGCCACATTGACGATGAGCAGTTGGTTGGAAAGGTGGATTTGAGGCTACTTACAGAGGAGCTGGATGATGTTGGAGGCACGGATCTGGGCAAGGGTGGGGCTGGTGAGGGTGAGCTGGAGGGGAAAGGCCTTGTAGCTCCTGGACACTTCTTGCCCTCTATCTCCAGGGTCCTTGGAGCTGCAGTTGTGAGCTGTGCAGCCCCGTTTCGGTGTCCTGCACTGGCCACCTGGGTCACCACTGTGGTCTAGACCACCCCGGTTTCATCTCTTCTGCAGCCAGGATCATGCCTTCATTGGCCTCTCCAAACCTCTTCCCTTCTCCGGATATCATCCACCCTTCTCCTCTCTGTGCGCAGTCAGGGTCAACGTCCTGGGCATACAATCCGGGCCTTCACACAGGATCCTGTGTTTAAAAAGGGCCCATGCAGGTTGAATGCTCTGCTGTCATTATCTTCAAATTCCTAATCATTTCTGAAAGAGGGGCTGGCTTCTTTTTTTGCAGGGGCCCCACAAATTATGTGGCAGGCCCAATACTCAGTAGAAGGTCTCATCTCTCATTTTTCCAAGTGTTTCATCAAGGCCCTCCTGCCCCACAGACCTGCCAGGTTTCTGTCTTTCTGTCTTTCTCTGAGGCCACCCTTCTCCCTGGCTCTCAGGTGTATTCCCCACACATTGTCCCTCTCTGTACCCCGCATTCACCCTGTCTCTGCTCCTTCACTCCAGCCCACATCTAGGCTGGGTTACTAGCCTTCTTCAAAAAAAAAAAAAAATCACTACTTTGCGCACCTACTTGCCCCTCCTTCCAATGGCCCCTACCCTCTCCTCCTCCACTTCATGGGGCTTCCCCAGAAATTTCTGCTGCTTGGTCGGCATTGGTGTCATATCTGGGAGGTCTTGTTTCTGATCTCCTTCCTCCGCCTGCAGATCCTCTCTGCAGGATACTCACACAGCTGATCCAGGAGGACCTAGGGGCCTTTTCCTAGTTTACCATCCTTGCCCTGCGAGCATCACCTCTCTGGGGCCATCCCGTACTGGTCCTCATCCTCAACTCCCAGCCCCCTGTGTTTTCTTGCTTTCCTTCTTTCCCTCACTTCTCCACCCCTCCAAGAGGTCCATTCCAGCTACATCTATGGCTTCTAGAAGCCCAGGCAGAAGTAGTCCCATGATGACCAGCCAATGGTCCAGTGTAGGGAGGTGGGTGTTGGAACCAATGGAGGTAGGCAGGGACCAGCCAGGTGACCGTCCAGAGGGTGGTGGCTGATGGAGACTCAGGCCACAGGGATCTGGGGCAGGGGGATTAGGAAAGTGAGGGGCACTCCCCCTCACCTGGGTGTGCTATAGTAACCACCACAAACAGCACTTTCCTGCTTCCATTCGCTCCTTCATCACACGCTCCCCAAACAGTCCCCTGGCACCTATCCCAGCACCTATCCGAGCTGGGCACTGAGTGTGACCGCATAATGTGTGAATTCTACTGTGGGGTCACCTACAGGGGTCAGCAAGGCATTGGGAGAGCAGTGGGGGAACAAAGACACCAATTCCAATCATTCCCACATTTAGCCTCTAGTAGAAATTAATAAATAAATGAAGAAACAAACAAAGCGATTACAGCTTTTGATAAGCTTTCTGCTGAAAATAAATAGGGGGCTAGAAGAGAGACGTGGGAGCCTGGTGTGAGTCTTTATAGAAGGAACCTCAGGATCCGAAGCGTGGGGTGGGAGGACCGGCCTGGAGGGGGCGCTAGGCAGGGACACACCCAGCACAAGGCCCTGAGCCAGAAGCGGGGCCTTTACTAGGCACAGAAGGAGGTCTCCGCTTGCACGGTGGATCCCACTCTGACACCCATGAGCCTGCAGACCGCAGGCACGAGAGGCCGTTTTAGCTCCACGTGGGGCCTCGGGGGCTGTAGTGTCCCTGGGCTGCTGTGGGTCCTTCACATATTTCCGTTCCAATCCCACAGCCTTGAAGACTGTGGCGTCACAGTGAATTCCTTCCTTTTCCTTAGAGGAGATCTTGACTTCTTTTTCTTCAGAAATTTGGTTTGATAGCTATAGGAACGTAGAGAACTTGTTTTTAAATCATCATCATCATCATCATATTAACCCCTTGCTCTGTGCCAGCATCCAGAGGAAAGAAGGGTCAGAGAGGGGAAGTGGGGCTAAGATCCTAGAGGGAGTAAATGAGCTTACCCTCTGAGTGGGACCAGCTCCTGTGTGATGCAGGCCCCGGGGTGGGGGTGGGGGTGGGGGTGCTTCCTGCGCTCCCAGCACACAGTCTATCCTTTCAAAGGGATAGGTTGGGGTGGCACTGCCCAATACATGGTGGGGGGGGGGCTCTGCTCACCCCTGCAGGTGGCTGTGCTGCTCCCTTGTTCCTGCCCCCCACTGGTTCCTTCTGTTCTGGGGCCAGGGGAGCCAAGCCTGGCAGCACTCTTGAGTTCCAGGAGGAGGTCAGAAGCTGCTCTGGCCGGTTTCACCGCCAGCCTGGTGCACAGCTCACCTCCTCCCCCCAGCAGCCCCACCCCCTTTGCCTGCCAGAGCTCAGAAGTGTGGTGCTATAAAAAGCCCAGTAGTAATATGCAAATCACCCTGATTATTTATGGCTAAGTTAGTAAATAAGCCAAAGAGACAAGGTGGGTTGTTGTTTTTACGATCTCTGCAGTCCTCGCAGGAAAATCTACAGTAAGCAGAGTTCGGGTGAGCTGAGCCAGAGCCTGTGGTTTAATAAACACAGCCTAATTACCAGGCACCAGGGACAAACAAGCGAGGGGGTTGAGCCAGGGAGGGAAGAGCAAGCGCAGCAGCCCAGCTGGAGGAGGGGGTTGAGGGGGGGTGGAGACAGAGGGCAGGAGCTGACAGCTGGGCCCTCCCTCAGCCCACTTGGATCTGGTCCTGCCTCCAGGTGCCCGATGGGAGGGGCGGGGGGGCACCACCACCTTACCTGGCTGTGGGTGCTGCTGTGGGTCCTGCCCCGAAAGAGGGAGCACAGCTATTCTGGCTGCTATCAGGATGGGCCTGGCAAGGGAGGCTCTGGGAGAAGGAGAAGGGAGGCATTCTGCCTGCCATCAGCCTGGTGGTGAGGGTGGTGTGGCCCCTGGCTGGTTTCCTCAATCTCTGCCACGGCGGCCCTTGGGAAGCTGGGACTGGGATGGACTCAAGGAGAGAGATGGGGCAGGGGAGCAGGGGCGCTCCGCAGACCTGAGAAGAGCGGAAGCCAGGCTGCCAGGGACATAGTCAGAAGTCCTGCTGGGCATTTGTCCCCCAGCCTCTCAGGAGATTACGGGCTCACCTGTCAGACAGAAGTGGAGGGCCTCCCTGTAGGTGCCCCCCCCATAGCTCACTGGGCAGAGCTAATGGCCCCAGGAGGACCAACAAAGGAAAGAAAGTGTTTGCTGGATAAATACCCTGAGCTGCCTCTCTGTTCAGTAGGACAACTGAGTTGCACGTGCTATGCCCACTCCCAGTGCCCCTTTTGGGATTTAGCACCATCCACTCATACTGGCACCTTCTGCAGTTGGGAGCCCTTTGTGGGTTGCCTTCCTATTCCTGTCTCACTGCCCTTCTCCCTCACCATACTTCCAGGGATCACTTAACAAATAAACTCACTTGCATCCAGATCCTTAACCCAGGTGACCCAGGTGACCATAGCTACCAGGTGCTAAACACTTTGATAGCATTAATTATAATATTAGTTATTGAGCGCTTATTATGTGTCAAGCACCATTCTAAGCATACTTCTAATAACTCACTGAATCATTTCAACACTCTATGAAGGTGATACCATTATTAATCTCCCATCTGACAAAGGGGGAAAAGAAGGCACAAAGATATTAAGGAAATTGAGCAAGGTCACACAGCTAGGAAGTGGCAGGGCCAGGGTCCAAACTCAAGCACTACTAGCTTTAGAGACTGTTTTTTTTGTGTGTGTGATCATCATACTAAGCTCCAGGCTTTTCAAATATTCCCCAAGCACCTCTTTACTCCAGGCCTTATGCTTGGACCTTGGGATCTAGAGATGAACTAGATGTGGGTCCTGACCTTGGAGAGCTTGGGGTGACCAGCAGAAAGAGGAGGGAAGTAGACAAGACCATGCAGTTTGGAGAGATGTGTTCAGAGCGAGGAGGGTTTAGAGGCAGAGCACCTGGAGGAATCAGGGAAGGCGCTAGTAAGGGGTTGTCCCTTGAAAAAGTCTTAAAGAAGAAATGAACTAGAAGATTATGGGATGAATGGGGTGGGAAGGGTCCAGGCAAGGGAACAGTGGGTGTAAGGGGGCAGATTATGTGCACTATGGTGAGGTTCTGTGTGGCTAGAGACCTGGGGTGAGTCAGCCTTGTGCCTGTTTGTTTATTATTATTGTTGTTTGGGGTGGGGTGGGCACTGGTGACTGATGGGTGGAGAGGCAGAGGCCAGATTGTAAAGGGTCTTATCAGCATGCCAAGGGAAGGGAGAGCTCCCCAGGGGATCGGACCGTGTTTGCAATGCTTCGTTTCCTTGCAGGAGTTGAATACACAGGTGCTCATTGTATTTTTCTCTAGCTCTTGTGTTTTTGAAAGATTCTTAGTTTTAAAAATGACTTAAGATAATAAAAGCAGTTAGCAGGTAAACAAACTCACATGGATAGACCAGAATTATCATCTCGTCCATGTGGACACCAGTCCTGGGAAGGTTCCCCGCCCCCCAAAGTCTTATAAGCTTTCTTGGCACCAACTCATACAACCGGAGTCAGCCTCGAGCTCCAGGAATGTTGAGCATCAAGACTTGTACAGTTTGGGCCTAGGATCCAAGGACACAACTTACTCTTCAATGCAGGTCCTCTGGATTAAGTCGGGGATGACCTTTTGGATTTGGGTCTTAGTCACACCAGCCATAAGTTGACCAGTGTACCATCTGTGTTCCCATACAAGACATTAAAAATTATGGCGCTCAGTGCAACGTGGTATCCTGGATTGGGTCTCGGAACAGAAAAAGAACATTTGTGGAAAATCTGGTGAAATCAACATAAAGGCTGTAGTTTAGTTAATAGTAAAATGCTAGTGTTCATCTCTCCATTTTGGCCAACTACCATGGTTATAGAAGTTGTTCACACCAGGAGAAACTGAGTGAAAGGTATACAGTAATTCTCTGTATCATCTTTGTAACTTTTCTGTAAATCCCAAATTATTCCAAACCAAGGAATTCATGTAAAAATTGAAGTGGACAGCGGAGGACTGAGAATTGGCTTCTGTCACAAAGCTCTGTTCCCAGGTGACATGTGCACATAGTTGAGGTGGGAAAGAATTATGATTGTGATAATGTCCAGCCCAGCCTTCCTCTTCTTGTACATGTATAAATGCCTTGTTGGAACCCAAATATTCCATACCTGTCATATTTTCCTGACTTTCCCACCTGGTAACTCTTTTCAAAAGGGAACGAAGGTGATAATAATGCACTTTGTGGAGAACAGTCCATGTGATCAAAAGATTGACTAGAAGTTGCCTTGAAGGGGCATGCTTTCTTCCTACATTTTAAGAAATTCCTCTACTAGCGTTATAGTTTTGCTTACCTCTTTGAAAATTCCTGGAGTAGTGCAAAGCTGTTTTCCCCAGAGGAGAGACAAGAAGAGGGCTTCAAGGATGGCAGAGCCCAGCAATGCAAATGGACTCGTATTGACTCCCTATGTGTACCACTAAATTTCAACCTTCTCTGGAGATTTCTTGTCTCCACTTTGTTTGGAGAGACCAAGTAATGGACTCATGGACTAATGAGGAGTCAGTCACCCATGGAGGTCACCATAGGAAGACGTAGATATAGTGAGTAACTTTCAGTCTTTCTTAGGCGACAACGGCAAATTGTCCTTGTTCTAATTGTCCCTGCTGATTAATGAGGTCACTTAAGGTATCAATTATTATCCTGCCAAGAGAATGTGTATCAGACTGAAACAAATGCCTAGGAACTTGCTTATTCTATTAAAATATAAAGTAATGAGAGATGATTAACGGTATGTGCTCTGAGAGAAGCCACAGGAAGAGATAGGCAGGAGAGAAAGGTAGAAATGAGCCTTTCTGATTAGGGGCCTAAAAAGGCTTTTGTTTAAAAGTAGCTTTCTATGGACCCTCTTCCTTTCAACACCATGCCTTGGGGGAGCAGTCTAGACTCAGTATCTACTTCCTTCCTTCCTGTGAGCAGCTTAACTCACTGTAACCCACTTTCAGCCTTACTCCAGCCTGCTCTGGAGAAAGTCACTACTGTTCTACCTGCCACAACAATTGGCCCTCCAGTCCTCCCCTACCAGTTCCCTCAAAAGGGTTTGCCACCACTGACCTCATGCTTCTTGAAATGCTTTCTTTTCCCAACTACTCTGACACCGCCAACTTCTCCTTCCTTCCTCCCTCCCTCCCTTCCATTTTTCCTCTTTCATTCATTCTTCTATTCACTTTCTCATGTATTTATTGGGCCCCTACTGTGTGCTAGGCACTAAACATAAAAAGGTAACCAAGACGACAGAGTCCTTGTTCTAATTAGAGCTTATTTTCAAGCAGAGGAGGATAAGCAATGAACAAAAAGTGCCTGTAAATAAGATATTCAGTGTTTGGAATAGGAGGACAGTAAATCTGAGTGACAATAGAGCGTGAAGATCAGGCAGCATCAGGCGGCGTGGTCAGTGGGACCCCTCTGTAAACACAATACTCCATCCCTTCACGTGGCAGTCTCTCAAAACTTGCCATTATCTCTGGGGCTGTGATGTCTTTCTTTGTGTCATTTCACTTCCCCTTCCTCCCCCCTGCCCCCCGCCCCCGTCGGCGATAGACATGGGCCAGACCTTGAGGATCATGGGACTGTGCTTTGCATCAGTCTGCTTCGGTCCCCACTTTGCACCAAAGATGATTGAAGCTGTCATCCAGGGGGTGAAACTCAGTTCCAAATTCAAGCTGACAGTTGTCTAATTCTGAGGTTCCAGACAAAGAGACCGAATCCAGGGATAAGGCAACAGGTCTGAACACAGAGCTCTCGATTATGATGTGAATCACACCCCTCAGAATTGTGCAATATGGTGGCCTGAAAAATCCTGGAAGCCAGACTAGAATTAGAGATTCGGAAAAATGCTGGGAAAAAGAGCCTGAGAGATTGCCCAGACCCCTTGCAAAAACTCGCAGGTGACCAAGCCATCTCACTGCCCTTGTGGCTCGGTCCTATCAGGTCTCCAACTGAGGGCACAGGGAAGGCCTCTTTCTTATTAACTGCACCTGTCATGAAAGGCCAAGCTGGGTCAAGGTTTTCCAGGATCCCGTGAAAGCAGATAAAGTCTGCCTCTGCTAGAAGGCTGAGCAGCCTCCAGAAAAATCCCCTCTCTTGGGGAGACTAGTAATTAAGCAGTCATGGCAAACACATGGAGGATGAACAGCTGGTCGTATCCATTTGTTCTCCTGTCTTTGGATGGAGAACAAGTTCATAAATTACACGTGGAGTTGGATTTTGTTTTTTCTCTGCTCATGCCATTCCCTTTGCTTGAAATGACCTCCCTGTGCTCCTGCTACCCTCCATGCCCTTTGGATGATTGGCTAACAATCTATCCTTTTAGATCAGCTCGGGCTGATGATGTCGAATTCCTGGGGCACATCGCTGTCACTGAACTTACTGTGTTGCATTATCTTTGTGTTTTCAGCAGTAGTACAATTAATTATTAACTCCTACTGTGTGCCTGGCACTGATCTCTAATGCTGGGCATAGACCAGGTGATCAGATGGGTCAAAATCGCTGTCCTCATGGAATTCTCAGAATAATGGGGAAAGGTGGACTTAATAAATAGGGATGAATCAAATATATAGTATGTCAGATGGAAATAAGAAATGTAGAACTAAGAGATCAGGAGATGGGAAGTGGGAGGAGGGGAGAAGGCTGCAATTTAACTAGAGCAGTCATTGAAGACCTCAGTGGAAAGGTGATATGTGGGAAAATGCCTGAAGAAGATGGAGGAACCAGCCAAGCATGTGCAGGGAAGGAGGTGGGATATCTGGGAAAAGCTGAGGGGACAGCAGGCACAAAGGCTCTGAGACAGAAACTTGCCAGGTACGATCAGGGAATAGCATGGGGGCCATTACAGCTGGAGTGAGTGAGCAGGGGAGACTATTAGATAATAGAGAGAGAGGGAATGAGAATGGGTGGTGACAGCAAGAGGTTTGCCCAGGGCCTATGGGTCATTATGAAGCCTTGGGCTTTATCCCAAATCAAGTGGGACACCTTTAGAAGAGTTATAAGCAGAGGAGTGACATAATCTGACTTAAAGTGATCCTGCCGGCTGCTGTATTGAGAATAGTCTGGAGGGGGCAAGAGGGATATAGGGAGAATAGTTGGGAGGTTATTGCAATCAGCAAGGCAAGAGATGGAGGTGGGGCGAACCAGGATGGTAACAATGAAGGTGATGAGATGCCGCTGAATTTCTGGAAAAATTAATGGAAGTTTCTACTTTTGAGCGTGAACCTCTTGAGGGACAGGTCCGTGTCTTATACATTTCTATCCTCAGAACCAAACATAGTACATGACATTTAATAATGCACAAAGTATTTGTTGAATTCATGGTTGATGAGAAAGAATTTTAAAATGTTAATAATAGGAATAAGTCAGCCTCTGGTCTCTTTTTGGAACCTGTCAGATCATAGAACAAATCCTGGGTAATAGTCCTAGATTTTCCAAGCTTTTGTCATTAAGAAGGCTGTTCATGGGTATGCTGGGTCAAGAAGTGTGGGGTCTGTTTGCTTCAACTGTGTTTGTCTATTTTTCTTGCTGCAGGACTTCTCAGAGCCCTTAGTACACTCATGTGCGGGTGTCCAACATTTCTTAGCTTGATGTGCCATTAGATGCCTCAGTTATTTTTCCTTGGATAAAATGGGTGCTCCATGGGTAAAAGAAATACCTACCAGATCTACTTATTAAATAGTTAGGTCCAAATGGCTAAAGAATTGTTTATACCCTAACCATTTAGTAGTTGTTTGAACAAATAATAAATGTAAATTGAAAGAAAAAAATCCTATCTTTATTTCATCTTTAAATAACCACCATTACTTACAAATGGGCTGTGTGTACTTGTTGGGCCATGTCCAGCTTCTCAAACCTTGGAATCAGTTGGACGCTGCCACCCTCATATCCTGTTCCACACTGATTTTCACCCAGCACCTGCGTTATACCACACCAGCCCCTAAACCCCCAGCTTGGCAAAGATATGATGTCATCTCATGGAATGTAACTTCACGTTGAAACTGTGAACTGCCTCGAGCTCATCCTTTGGGTGGCCCACAGATACTGAGTGTCATAGATTCCCTTGGAAATTTAAAATATTCCACACCGCTCTTAGGAATTCCCTGCAACACCCTAGCCTGCCACGGCCCACCGTCTGAGAACTAGGGTGCTACTTTGGACATAGCACTTCCCAAAATTATTTGCAGGTTTCCTCAGGCAAATCTACAAACATAACACTGGATGCAGCACGGAGAGAGAATACCCAAGGCTCCTTCCTGCAGAATCCTAAGCTGCAGTTCTATGGGAAACACTCCTGGGTATTGACAGAGTGAGCACGCTTAGCATTTGCATTCTAAGCATACAGTGCAGCTTCCTTATTTTTAGCTGTCAGCAGGTGGGTCTGCTCTGACTCCAGACCTTGCTTCTAAGCCTGCATGCATCCCAGACAGGGTATCTGGAGATTTGGATGCCTACCATCACTCCCACCCTGCCATACTTTGGACAGGTATACTGGCCTCCCCAAAATGTTTGTATGTATGCAGGTAAAAGCAGACGTTTCTAAAGCCAGCGGATGTTTTCTGGATGGACCTAGACCTTTTAGAGAAGATCCTTTGGACTTAAGTTGGGATTTTTTTTAGCCGATATGTGGCTAATGCCAGGTCATCCTCAGAAATGAGGAGGTTATTCCAAGGATCCCCAATCTTGGGACAGCACAATGCCTAGCTCTACAGATTTTTGGTTGCTGTGGGTTTCAGGGCTTCTGAGACCCGGAGGGTCAGTCGTCTCATGATGACTTAGCAGTATCGGGAGCTCTGTGACCTGCCTTCTCTGAGCATCCATCTCCCAGACAGTGCTCCACAGTGCCCCAGCCCACAGGTCCTCTAAGAAGAAAAGAGCTCACGACACAGACACTTAAAAGCACAGAAAGCCCTTTTTCTGCCAGTTCCCCAGTTTTAGAAGCTCTTGATGTGATACAAATGGGAATCACCAGAGAGAACTTATGTCTGTAGGGGTGTATGTGTGTGTCTGTGTATTGTGTGTGATAATGACTAATGTCCATCCATTACCTGCAAATGACTAGACAGTGCCTGTAATGATAGTTCTGTTTTTAGCTTAATGGTTTATGTATCTAACTAGTGGCTGCTGTCTGGAGTAAGGCTGCTGGCAAATCAAAACACTGTTTGCCAAGCCTGTCAGTGTGACAAATGTTGCTTGCATTTACTCTTTTATTCCCAAGGTCAACTGACATGTCTTTTTTTTTATATTACTGTTTGATGTGCTAAGAGCCTTAAATGAGAGCCATCCAATAAAGGCCTAATTTGCTATATTACTGCTTATTCCTGGATAATTCTCTATTAACTGGGCTCTTTAAGATTTCACAGAAGTGACATGCATGGATTATCCTCAGAAATAGGGATTTATTGCCAGGATCCCTGGGTCTTGGGAAAACACAGGGACCATCTCCTTGGGCTTTTGGTCACCCTGAGTTTCAGGGCTTCTGAGATGAGGAACCTCAGCAGCCTCGAACATTGTGACCTGCCTTCTCTGGACATCTAATTTCCTAGATGGTGTCCCACAGAACCCCAGGCCATACACTCTAAGAATAAAAGGGTCTCTGGTCCCAAATGGGTTGGGAGCTCTTGGCATCATCTACTCCTGCCTTGCAAGTTTGCTATTCACCCATTAAATGCCTCCACAAACACTTTATTTCTGAGTTTGTTTTATTTTTCTCTGAAAGCTCCTTGCCTAACTTTTTCCAATTCCATGTAACTGATGGACACCCTAAAATATTCTTTGAAGAACAGTCTAGTACTTGACTTATTTTGCAGATGGATCGGGTTGTGGTCATTTGTTGCCCTCTGTGCTAGGGGGTCCCTGCAGCCACCCACAGCTTCCATGATACGCTCAGAGGACTCACAGGACGTAGCCCATTGTTGTCCTCCTGGCTATGATCTGTCACAGTGAAGGCCATGGGAAACCATGCATGGGATGAAGTCTGGGGGAAACCCTGCACAGGCTGCTGCCAAGAGTCCTTTCCCAGTGGGTTCACGCAGAACGTGCTTAATCGCCCTGGCAAGGAACTGTGACAACACGTGTGAAATGCTGCCACCAGGGAGGCCCACCAGAGACTGAGTGCCCAGACTTTTTCCTGGGAGCAGCGACATCGGCACTGTCTGCCTGGTGTGTACCAAAGTTCCAGACTCTCAGCGGGAAGGCAGGTGTTTAGTGTGAACCGTAATGTTCATGCAGATAGTTTAGATGACCCTTACCAGTTCTGGGAAAGGTGGGGACCCTCCCGAAATCCAGGTTCAATACCAGCCAAAGGCTGACCTTGTAAGCTGGCCGTCAAACAACAGTAGTCAGGCCTTTTCAGTCTGCCCCTTGATGGTTGAATATCCCTCATTCATTCATTTTACATTTGCCTTAATCTGTTTGACTGCTGTAACAAATGTTCCGTAGGCTGACTGGGTGGCTTGTAAACAACAGAGATGTATTTCCCATTGCTCTGGAGACTGACAGCACAAGGTCGGGGGGCCAGCATGTGAGGATGTGGTGAGAGCCATATTCTGAGCTGTAGGCCGCTAACTTCCCCTCCTACCGTCTCATCGTAGAGAGCAGAGATCCTGATGTGTATCCCATGTGAGAGGGCTCCGCCCTCACAACCTCACTTAAACCTGATTACGTCCCTAAGGCCCTACCTCCTAATTATCACACATGGGGGGAGTTGACTTGCAACATAAGAATTTGGGGAGGCATTCACTTTGTAGTATGTGCTGTATACTAGCGATGCAGAGAAAAAGTTAAATCTAGTCTTTGCCTTTAAGAGACTTATCATAAGAAGGAAAGACAGATACATACCAAGTAATTCAATAAGAAAATCAAGCCATGACAGAATGAGTATCGCAAAGGAAGAGGTCCTCTGTCCCCTGAGAACATTGATCAGAGATCCCTATGCCCTTTCCCAGAGGAGGTAACATTCAATCTAAGACCTAAGAAGCTAGTAAGGTATGGGAAGGGGGGGTGGTGGCAGCTTGGATGGCTAAGGGGAGGGGGACAGCTCTTGCAGCCCTAGGGGCAGCTGATGCAAAGGCCCTGGGGTGGGAAGAAACACAGCACATTCAAGAGAAGTGTACAGGCCAGCGTGGGTAGAGGGGAGAGAGAGGAGAAGCAAGAGAAAGGCAGGCCAAATAACGCAAGCACAAAGCCTTGAGCTGCATCCCCCGAGGGGCATCCTGTCTGTGTCAGCCCTGGGAGCAGACAGATTTCTGCTTCTGCTTGAGGAGTGGCACTTAAGTCACAGCAGTGTTTATGCAGTGTTCTTGCCCCTGTCCTCAGAAGGCTGCCCTGGGCCCCTTTCCCTCAGGAACCACGAATAAACAAGCTATCATTTTGTTGACAGTCCACTCTTGATCTGCTGGCCTCACCACACTGAACACTAATAAAAGCTACATTTAAAAACATTGTGGTAACAACCAGCCCTCAAATCTCAGTGGTTTAACCCATCAAGGTTATTTCTTGCTCAAACTGTTAAATCCAAAAACAGTTTGCAGGGGCTCTGCTCTCTGCTGGCTGGAGTCACCCCGAGACCCAGGCTGGCAGGAACCGGGGATCCCTGTAGCAGGGGAATTGGGCAAGAGGTGCACAGGCTCCTCAAGCCTCCCTCCCAGAAAGAGCACTCCGCTATTACCCGCATAGCCTTGGCAAAGCCAGTGCCATGGCCAGGCTTGCCCATGTCAATGGTGGGGAGATGCCATTCTACCGGGTATCTGGGAAGAAAGCAAAGCCAAGGGTATGTGCTAAGGAGCACCAGCGACTGCCCAAGGGACCCATGAGGATGCAAATAGATTGACTGCTCTGGGAGGTCAAGGACGCCTCTTTTGGAAACACTTAAGTGTTGAGACATTTGTGACGAGATTTGAAAGATGAGAAGGAGTTTATTAGCCCAGGAGGTGGAGGGGAGGTGAGAAAGTGCTCTAAAAAGGAAAAGGTATGTGCAAAGACCCTGAGGGGGGGGGGTGCATACTGAAGGAATTAAAGCCTGGAGGAGGGTGGGGAGAAAGGTAAGGGAAGAACATTTTATCACTGACAGTGTTTGGAGAGCAGCCTCATGGGAAGCCTCTGTTTTATTATCGTTTTCAGATTCTCCACAGGAAACGCACAACTTATTGCCTGCACTTGGGGCGGACCATGGCCCCTGCCCATGACCTAGGAAGACTGATGGGGCCGGAGCCAGGTGGGATATAGAGGCTGAGTCTTCCAGGCTCTGTGGAAGGCACTAAGGGTCCTGGCCTTAGTCTTAAGAATGATGGGAAGCCATTGGTGGATTCGGCACTGGGAGAGTGAGAAGTTTGGGGTCTTGGACATCACCAGGGTCCAAGATCCTGGGTGACTCTGGGCGGAAGGCAGAAGCAAAGAGAAGGTTCTTGAGGAACGGGAAAGACAGGAGGCTTGAGAAAGCTGAAAAGGAGGCGTTCACTTATATCCTGGGCCATGCCACCAAGCTCTCCTCTGCTCACCTTAGAGTCAATGGGGGAGAGAGACAATAGCAGGAGGGGCTTTTGCTGATCTTTCCATCCTCTTAGCCCAAGTCTCTGATAAGCCTAGATTCCATTCTTTTTTTTTTTTTTAAGATTTTATTTATTTATTTGACAGACAGAGATCATAAGTAGGCAGAGAGGCAGGCAGAGAGAGAGAGAGAGAGGAGGAAGCAGGCTCCCTGCTGAGCAGAGAGCCCGATGTGGGACTTGATCCTAGGACCCTGGGATCGTGACCTGAGCCGAAGGCAGAGGCTTTAATGCACTGAGCCACCCTGGCACCCCTAGATTCCACCCTTGAAGCATGCCTCACTCCTCTCAATATGGTATTTAGACTCGTCAGATAAACAGTGGGAACGTCTGAAAGTTTTATTTGCTTATTCTGATGCGCGGGAAGAGCGGGCAAGGGGAGTGGGGGAGGGGAGTGATGATTCAAGTATCCAGACAGGAGATCCAGGCTTTCACACCCCCTCCAGCGTTAGCACTTTTGAGGAATCCTCCATGTTAGAATTTATCTACCAAGGCTGGGAAAGAAAGAGCAGGATGGTAAATATCTGATTAGAGAAAATGCCTTGTAAGCTGCAATTCCATATATTGCAAGCGATAAAACTGTAATTGTCTGTTGACAGTGTACATTAGCTATGAGCGGCTTGTGTCAATATAGTACGAAGAAACTAGGGCCTAGGAATCTTTAACGGCAGCTCAGAAATATCATGGGAGCAGCCTCCGTGAAGGGTGAGAGGCCCACATGAAGCTGTATGTTGTTGAAGGAAGCATCTCCCCAGACCATCTGAGAAGGACACCCAAGGGCGTGATGCTGGCAGACACGGGGGAGAGCCAAGTTGCACCTGCTGTGACTTGGGCCCATTTGGAGGTTGGAGACACCTAGGGATGGTCGGGATGGGGCCTGGAGAGCAGTTGCAGATAGAGGTCTGACCCTAGTGAGGACAATTTGATATTTTAATGCCTACCATTGGGGGCAGCAATCTGTCACCGGTAGACATGCGTGTCTGGGTAGGGGGGAAGGATATCTGGTGCATGGGTATGTCGGAAGGAAGCCAAGGGACATGTGAGCAGTGGCTTTGGGGCTGGAATATGGTTCTGGTGGGCAGTCCTTTTCCAGCAGGGACCCAACCATGCTGCAGGTGTGTGTGTGTGTGTGTGTGTGTGTGTGTGTGTGTGTGTGTGTGTGTGTTGGGGGTTGGTGCTGGAATGTACAGGAAGCAGCTGGAGGGAGGGGCCTGGCAAAGACCAAGTAGGAGCTCAAGGCTCAATCTAGGTAGACTGAGTGTAGGTCAAAACTAATGGAGGAGGCGCCTGGGTGGCTCAGTGGGTTAAAGCCTCTGCCTTCGGCTCTGGTCTCTAATCCCAGGGTCCTGGGATCGAGCCCCACATCGGGCTCTCTGCTCAGCAGGGACCCTGCTTCCCCCTCACTCTCTGCTTGCCTCTCTGCCTACTTGTGATCTCTGTCAAATAAATAAATAAAATCTTTTAAAAAATGGAGATATTGTCCAATAGAAACAGTGTGAGCCACAAGTATAATTTTTAAAAATTTTAAATTTAGAAGGCGTTATAGATTCATAGAAGGTTGAAAGGATAGTACAGAGGTTCCAAATGCCTTTCTCAGTTTCCCCCCATGGGTACATCTAATGTGATGGTTGTAAAATATCAAAACCAGGATACTGACGTTGACATGGAGAATATGTTTATGACTTGTCACTCTATCACATGTGTGCATTTGTGTCACCACCACTGCCATCAGGATACAGACCTGGTCCATTGCCACAAAGAGCTCCCCCCTTTACATTTACCCTTCTTTATAGTTATGCCACTTCCCTTCCTCTCCCTATCCCTTACCTTTGGCCACCACAAACCTGTTTTCCATCTTTCTTTTTAAAAGATTGTATTTATTTATCTGAGAGAGAGTAAATAATAAATTATTGATTTAAATTACCCTTTGAGAGGAGAGAAAGAAAGAGATTACGAGCAGTGGGGTGGGGTAGAGGGAGAAGCAGGCCCTCACTGGGCAGGGAGCCTGATGCAGGGCTCAATCCCAGGACGGTGGGATCATGAACCAAGCTGAAGGCAGCTGCTTAACCGACTAAGCCACCTAGGCATCCTGTTTTCAATCTTTTTAATATCATTCCAGGAACCTGACATAATGGAATCATCTGGTATGTCATTTTTTAAAAAAATTTTTTTGAGAGAGAGCAAGAGCGCATGCGTACTCACAGGAGCAGTGGTAGGGAGAGGGGGGAGAGGGAGAGAGAGAATCTTAAGCAGGCTCCATGCTTAGGGTGGAGCCTGGTGTGGGGCTCGACCTTGCAACCCTGAGATCACAACCTGAGCCGAAATCAGAGTCGAGCATTCAACAGACTGAGCCACCCAGGAGCCTCTGATGTGTCATCTTCTGAGATGAACTTTTTTTTTTCCCCCACTTAGCATAATGTCCTTGAGATCCACTCAGATTTCTGTATGTATGAATACCCCATTCCTTTTTATCTCTGAGCAGTAGTAGTCCATGGTGTGGAGGTGCCATGGTATGTGGAACGGGGTTCGTCATTCACTTGCAGGACATTTGGGTCCTTTCCAGTCGTTGATTATTACCAAAAAAGAAAAGCTATGAACAACTGTGTACAGGTTTTTGTGATGACACAGGTTTTCATTTCTTTGGGATAAATGCCCAGGAATGTGATTGTTACATTGTATATGTAGACTTTTTTCTTTCCTTTTTAATGAAATAGCCTCTTTCCAGAATGTCTGTTCCATTTTACATCCTACCAGCAATGTTTGGGAGATCCACTTGCTCCGTATCATTGTCAGCATTCAGTGTTGCCCCAATTTTTATCTTCTCTTCTCTAACGGTATGAAGTAGTTAGTAGCCCACCTTCCCACATGGTCTCACTTTGCATTTCCCTAGCGGCCAGTGATGTGGAGCATTTCTAGTATGCTTGCTTGTCATTCTTGTAATCTTCTATAGTAAGATGTCTTTGTGTCTTCTGCTGATTTTCCAACTGGCTTATTGGATCCTTGCTTGACTCATTGTCAATCCTCGGGGAAAAGCAGTCTTTCACCATTGGTTAGCTGTAGGATTTTTGTAGATGTTCTTTATCAAGTTCAGGAAATTGCCTTCTATCCCTAGTTTTCTGACAGTCTTCCCCCGCCCCCCCATCATGAATGAGTGCTGAATTTTGTCAGGTGCTTTTTCTACATCAGTTTATATACTTGTGTGATTTTTCTACTTTTAGCCTGGTAATGTGGTAAATTACAGTGACCGATTTTCAAACATTGAGCTAGCCTTGTGTCTTTGGAACAAACCCCACTTGTTTATGGTATATAATAGTTTTATTATATTGCTGAATTCTCTTTGCTAATAATTTTTAAGTATTTTTGTGATTATATTCATGTGGGATATGGGTCTTTAGTTCTCTTGATTTGGACTGTCTTTGGTTTTGGTATTAGGGTAATACTGATCTCATAAATGAGTTTGGAAGCGTCTTTCTTTTCTCTGTTTTTTT